>CAUYUJ010021885.1:0-12500 GCA_963575745.1 Prorocentrum cordatum | reverse complement strand
CCTCTCTCCCTCTCTTCCTCGCTCTTGCTCATCCTTTCCTTCTCTCTCTCTCTCTTTCTCGCTCTTTCGCTCTCTCTCTCTCTCTCTCGCTCTTTCGCTCTCTTGCGCTCTCGCTCTCTAGCTCTCTTACTCTCTCTCTCTCTCTGTCTTTTTTTTTTGTTCTCTCTCTCTCTCTCTCTCTCTCTCTTGGGCAGATCCACCATTCACGGGCGCGCTGGCGCCCAACACGAGTCGGGTGAGGATATTCTGTACTCCCCTGTCTACATTTTTGCCTGCGGGGGTGTGGCGGGAAAACCGCTCCCCCTCCCAAAACTGGACTCCCTGGATCCGTGGCCCCAGAGGCCTTCTGGACGCCTCTGCAGAAGGTTCCCCCGGCTTTCTGGAGCTCCTGGAAGCTCCCGCTGGGCCAAGGCAACGATCTCAGATCGGTCAGGAGGGCGGCCGAACGGGCCCCCGAGGGCCCCAAGAGGCCCCAGGCACCCACCAGACGCCTGAAGTCGACCCAAAGAAGACCCCCAAGAGGATTTCGAACTGCAGAGATACATGGATTTCCCATGCTTTTTTGGATTATTGTTGGAATGCTCTGTTTTCGGTCTTCTGGGCGTCTGGGACAGCCGCGAGGAGGCCCGACAAATATCCCAAAACTTGGGCCGCCATGGGGCTCTCTTAGGGCCATCTTGGACCCTTGTTGTGCCGTTTTGGGGTTCTCTCGGACTGCCTGGAAGACCTTTCAGATGGTTGTGGGGCGATTTTATTGCCTCCCAGGCGGTTTCGGACGCCCAGAAGACCGCCGTCTTGGAGCGTCGGGAAGCCGACAAGAGGAGAACCCCAAATTCACCAAAAACCTATATGAAGTCAATGATTTTTCCCTCTTGGGGCCTTCTTGGGGGTTCTCGTGGAGGCCTCTTGGTACGTTTTGGAGCGATCTTTCGGGGCATGACGGCTTCTTGGGGGTCGTCATGGACCGTGTTGGAGCTCTCTGGGGTCGTTTCGGGAGCGCGCCGGAACGCCTGGAACCCGTCTGGGGCCGTCTTCGGGCTCTCGTGAGGCCCGTCTGGAGGGTCCCAAAGCCCCAGATCCCGGGAGTCCAGTTTTGGGGGGGGAGGGGTTTTCCCCCCGCCCGGGCTTGTACAAATATGAAAAGATGATGTATACATATATATATATATATGTTTACGTGTGTGTATTTACAAATGTACAGATGTTGTGTGTGTGTGTGCTTGTTGTGGGTCCAGGAATGCTTGGTTCGGACAATGTAGTGTTCAAGTGTTTCATGTGACGATATTGCGAGTAGTTGTGTTGGGTGATCCAATGTTCATGTTTTCATCTCACGTTTTCATAAGAAGGATCCGTGATTTGCGGCGTCGCGCGGTCTACAAGCTCCTCGGGGCGTATACCACGATACATGTAGATTTTATCATTCTTGAACCCAGTGCGAACAAGAAGTCAACGCTTTGAACATTGAAGTTGTGCTATTCCTCTTTTTGGGTTTGCCCACGGGTATCTCGCTTGATCTGCAAAGACCCGGTGGGTGCCGCCTCCCAATTCAGAGGCGGCCCCCAGCGTTGATCGGTTCCCTGATCTTGGTTTCTTTGCTGCCTTGCTTAGGTTCCTGCCTCTTTCGCTCCGCCCCTATGCCCCACGCAAGCTTCTGCCTCTTCTGCTGCCCCCCGCAACCCCCGCGCTCCCGTTTCCTGGCCCTCCCTGCTCCGAGTTCCTTGACAGGATGCTGCTGATGATGATGCTGATGATGGTGATGGTGATGATGCTGATGATGATGTGGACGATGATGATGATGATGATGATGATGATGATGATGATGATGATGATGATGATGATGATGATGATGATGCTGCTGATGATGATTATGATGATGCTGATGCTGATGATGCTGATGCTGATGCTGATGATGATGATGATGATGATGATGATGATGATGATGATGATGATTCTGATGATGATGATGAGGATGATGATGATGATGATGATGACGATGATGATGATGATGATGATGATGGTGGTGGTGGTGATGATGATGATGATGATGATGATGATGATCATCATAATGATGATGATCATGATGATGGTGGCGGTGGTGGTGGTGATGATGATCATGATGATGATGATGATCATGATGACGATGATGATAATGATGATCATGCGGAGGAGCAACAGGAATATATTGATGATGTTGATGCTGCTGCTGCTGCTGATGATGATGAGGAGGAGGAGGAGGAGGAGGAGGAGGAGAAGAATGATGAGGAAGTGGCTTCCTCTCCCTCTGCGCGCTCGCGTCGCCCCCGTACCCACTCGTGGTCTGCCTTCACGCTCGCAGCACGGGGGCGCTCTACCGAGGTGAGCCGAGTCGACTTCCCGCCGCGCCTCTCCGCGCGGACAGCCTGCGGGGGGATCTCTCTCGGGCCTCCCCATCGTCGACAGCGTCGAGATCCTGATCCTTCCCCATGCTGCTCTTTCCTTTGCTAGCGACGATGAGATACTTTCTCCGCCTCCTCCTCCTCCTCCTCCATCTCCTCGTCCAGCTCCTCCTCCATCTCCGTATCCTCCTCCTCCTCCTCCTCCTCCTCCTCCTCCTCCTCCTCCTCCTCCTCCTCCTCCTCCCCTCTTCTCGTCCTCGTCCCTCCGCGCTCGTCCCCATTCTCGCCCGCCTCCTCGCCCTTCCCGCGTGCGCTCGCCCCCGCGCTCGCGGGCGCCACGGCGCCCCTCCCTGCGCGGAGAGGTATGCTGAGGGTGTGCCTGCCCCAGCTCCCCCGTCTTTATGGGCCTGTTTTCCACCGCCACCACCATAAGTTGGAGGGGTGGAGGATGAGGAGGAGGTCGAAGAGGAGGGTGAGGATGAGGATGAGGATGAGGATGATGATGATGAGGAGGAGGAGGAGGAGGAGGAGGACTTCCTCCCCCTCCTACTTCTGGTGGTGGTGGTGGAAAACAAGCTCACCACGTCTTTCCCATGAGGGCCGAAGTGGTCACTGTCGGACCGAGGTATAAGATCGAGGTCCGTTCGGGGAGGGTGCTCTGATGTTCTTCGTGTTTGTTGGATGTTCTTGTGCACCCTGGGGAGGGTACCCTTAGACGTTCTGTGTGCTTTGGTCGGCGGAGGCTCTCTTGTCGTGTTCTTGAAGGATCTTCTTCTGTCCTAGGTCCGACTGAACGGACAGAACGGGTACGACGTCTAACAGCTGTCGGCGTCGCCGCGGACGTTGTCCTTCTGAGACACAAAGGCGGCTGGCCAACAGCGGCTGGCGTTGGTGTCAGACAACACCTGCTGTTGGACATCGTACCCACTGCGGTCGTGCCGACTCTCTAGCTCCCCTCCTGTATCTCTCGCGCGCAGCCCCCTTTATTGGCAGCACAGATGCTACCTTCGTTGCCAAAGCCCGATTTCTCCTCGTCTCAGCTCCTCACGGACGGGCAAGCGGGCTCACCCGACGCAATAGCGGCACGTAGGCTCACGCAGCAAGGTCACATGGTGGGTTGGTTCTCGCAGTGCTCGCGATGCTTCCGAGGTTATCAATTTGTTGTGAAGCCTTCTGCTGGAACATGCCGCGGGGGTCCTGGGATCGGTATCGGAGGTCTCGACGCTTCGCAGTTCCAGGGGTTAAGCCAGAATGTGCTGCCCGCTGCAAGCAGGAGTGCAAACCACTGCCCCCCAAGGGGAAGCAGGGTCGACATGATTCGTGGAATCGTATCGCGTCTGGGCGCCACCCCAAGCTCGAAGGTGTTACAGCTGACATCGGGCCCTGGGCTGAGGTGGGTCCAGACGCAGAAGCGGATCCGTAATCATTCACCGTGTGTCTAATCTCCCGAGGCGCCGGCCACTTGCGCGCCCTCTCTGCTTGGGGACTTGCTCTGCCTCGTCGCTGCGCGCGACGCCGCGATCGCGGACAAAGCCTGTGCGTGTGCGATGCCAGGGTCGACGCCATGTGATCCCCGTCCTTCGTCTTGCGGGGCCGGCCGCGCGCGCGCTCTCTTCCGCTTGGGGACTCGATCCGCCGCGATGCCGCGAGCGGGGCCGCGATCGCCAAGAGTGTGGTGTGTGTGTAGGCCGTCCGGGCGTAGGCGCGCGCGTGCCACTGCTCGCACTCGACTCTTTACTCCCCGCCGCCGCGCGCGGTGCCGCGACGCCAAGCAAGTGTGTGTGTGTGTGAGTGTGTGCCTTGAGGGCTCTCGCCTCTTCCTTGCTTCCCTCTTGACTAGTGGGCGCGCGCGCGGTCCTCCGCGCGGCGCGTCTGACGGTGCGGCGAGTCGCCCACCCGCAACGACCGAAAGTTGTGTGTGTGTGTGTGTGTGTCGTGCGGCTGTGGTGGGCACCTTCCACGGTGTTGCGTGCATCCTCCCCGCCATCCATGCTGGAATGTCTGATGCAAGTAAAACCGCAACCGAAGCGATAGTCGAGGGCCGGGCCGCCGCGCTCGTTGTGTGTTCGCTTTCTCCGCCTCGTCGCGGCGCGCGAGGCCTGCCGTCTCCAGCCCCCGGGAGTCGCGACGGTAGGACTAAAGCGGGCTGGAGGTAGCAACTGGAGAGGGATTGTGCTTCGATGGTTCCCACGTGCGGTCCTGCCAGTCCACCCAGCGGTTATCATGGCTCACTGGAACCGGGAGGCAAGAGCTGGCCCGATCCGTTGCCTGCTTTACGTTTTGGGAGTTTCAGTGGAGACGCAAGCTTTGGAGAGATAGTCACCACAGCCACCTTTGTGAAATCAGGCCAGGTCACTTCGCCAACGATGCGCTGTTTGAGTTGGTTCCCGAGGCTCCCCTGGTGAGACATGCGTGTCATAGTACGGACACGCAGCTGCCTCGTAGCAGTCGTCGTGGGAACTATGCACGCAATCCCCGCCGATCCTCCTGGAAGCATAGGGGCATGGTGAGGATGGTGATGAGGATGAGGAGGATGCGGGTCGCGCAGAATCCGAACTTCTGGGGTCTCTACATGCCGATCGAGAAGAAGCCTAGCGTTATCCGGACTGCTGACCCCGCCGCCGCTCTGGAGAGCAAGTTGTACAGGATAATCAGTTCCGGGGTGACGCATGATGAGGAAGAGACAGGGGGAAGGATGAGCCGGATGATGAGGAGACGGAGGAGGGTGGGCAGGAATCGGAGCGAGATGAGGAGTATTCACCGCTGTTCTTCTCGGTCAAGCAGTCGTTTCTGTTTCACGATCCCTCTCCCTGTTTCAACTGCTGTGTAGTCTGTAGTCCGTTGCGTGCAGGGTTCTGTCTTTCTTCATCAACCCAAGAAGTCCAACGTGCCTCGCAGGCACGCATCTCACTTTTTGGGCCGCCTCCAGGCGATGACAGATTTTTCATCCATATGTCCGCTGCCGTGCCATTCGTTTTCGTTTTCTTCGGTTGCATAGGTTCTTTTACGCTCTGAGCTTTCGGGTCACTGCTTGACTAGCACGTCTGATTCTTTCTCTGTCGGGATCCAGCACGACCATCATGCAAACGAGCACAATGGGATGAGGAGGAGGAGGAGGAGAAGGAGGAGGAGGAGGAGGAGGAGGTGGAAGAAGGAAGGAGGAGGAAGCGGAGGACAGGTATCGGGAGGCGGAGCAGGAGGAGTCGGCGTTTTTGCAGTCAAGTTCGTGTACAGCTCCGCGTGCCCGTCTCGAGGACCCTCCTCAGACACGTGCACGTGCTTGTTGTGAATTTGCTTTCTAGCGTTGCTCTTTCTCGGCGCCCATGTCCCATTCGTTCGCGGTAGGGGGTCCTGACAACCAGGTACGTCTATCAGCCGCAGCTGTCCCTATGGAGTGGGTCGGAGCCGTCGATATCATCTGGCGGTTATCAGGGAGCTCGCTTCCGCCGAGGCGGGCGTGAGCTCGAATGCCGGGGTCAGGAAGGCCCAACCTACGCGCTCTTGTGCTGGGTCTGGTTCGACCCCTCAGGGGGGTCCAGAAGAACGCCGTGAACGCGAGGACGAGGCAAGAGTCCAGCGACGTTGTGTGCTCTGCGGAGGGCCGTCGGCTCCTCGGCGTCCCGCTGAACGGAGGGAGCCGCATGGCGCAGGAGCCTCCGTGTTGGGGTGCTCGGCGACATGCTCCTCGGCGATTGCGGGAGGCCGAGCCAGGGGCCACACAGGATGTCGGGAACTGGGACATGTACATTGCCAGTGGCGGGCTGTTTCTCCAATCCCGGGACTCTTTGAGGGTTGGGGACGACGTCGGGGCGATACGGTGTATACCTGTTGCTCCGTTTTCCAGGAACCAGCGAAAAATGTATACACCAGGGTCCCGTGTACACCAGGATCCGCTTTCCTGAACGAATTTCGGTGCAGGGCCGGAACAGGCGTCGGTGTATATAGAGTTCGGTTCCCTAGGATGGGCAAGGCATCTGCAAGGGGCCCTGCGCTGCGGCGATACCCTGGCGGTCGCTGACAGCGCCGCCGCCTCTCCAGTCGGCTCCTCGTGCCCCTCCGCCGCCTCCTCGTCGTGCCCCTTTCCCCCCCGACCGGCCCCACTCTTCTCCTCCTCCCGCCTATTCCCTCCCCTCATCCCTCCTCCACTCCTCCCCCTCCTCCTCCTCTTCTCCTCCTCCTCCTTCCTCCTCCATCCTCCTCCTCCTCTACATCCTTCCTCCCATCAATCATTCCTACTCCTCCCTCTCCCTCCTCCTCCTCCTCCTCCTCCTCCTCCTCCTCCTCCTCCTCCTCCTCCTCCTCCTCCTCCTCGGCCCGGCGCGATTCGCCTCTCTGGTCGTGTGCGTCCTGCTCGCGATCCTCCAGGGGAGCTGCTCGGAGGTCGTCTTGGCGGAGCGGGGTCCCCGGGGGCGTCCGCGGGGGTGGCCGCGGACGACGTCCCTTTCTCGCGGAGGTGCCCCTCCGGCGAGCCGCGAGAGTTTTGCCGCTTTCGTGGGCTCTTGGGGCTCCAGCTTTGTGAGATCCTGCCCCGATCATAGCGGGATTCTGCCGGCCTGCTCTCCTTACATGCTGTATCCTAGAATGCTGTCTCAGTTGGACCTGTCTCGTGAGTCGTGCAAGGCGTAAGCCTCCCATTTGAACTTCAGAACGAACAGCGTTCCATGCCATGTCGCCGCCCTTGAAACATCCGCCCAACGCTATGGGCACATGTTGCAGATGGTTTGGGTATGTCGCCGGGGTAGTTTTGAGGAGTTGGCGTTTTGTGTTACTTGCGCCTGGAGAAATGGTAGGATCCAGCATGTCCAGTTGCAGTTCGTGGTCTGTAGGAGCCTCCTTAAGAGCGGAGTGGGAGTGATTAGTTTTGGGCCAGATTCGGTAGCCGGCGCTCGAGGTCGCGTCGAGATGCTCCCTGATCATCCTCCCTTCCCGCCTCCTCCTTGCGTGCGCGCACGACGACCATGCCACTGCTCTCGCCCAGGAAGATTCCGTACATCCACGCCACGCTCCTGAACAAGATCACGCGCATGAACAAGGAGGGTACCAAGGAGCTCTGTGCGGAGGGGGCGGGGGGAGGGGGCAATGGGGAGAGCGCTGACCTTTGGCTTGAATCCTGAAAACTCAACGCCTTCTGCTGGCCCCCAGAAATTCTTGGCGAAATGCAGGCTCAAGCACTTCCGCAGACTCACAGTTGAGGAGATTCGTGACGATGTCTTTGCTTGCCCGGGGTGCCCAGGGGAGGGTAAACTCGAGGACGGGCATGCGGAAGTATTCGAAGTAGAGGAAGAAGAGGCTGATGATGATGATGATGATGATGATGATGATGATGATGATGATGACGATGATGATGATGATGATGATGATGATGATGATGATGATGATGATGATGCTGCTGCTGCTGATGATGATGATGATGTTGGTGTTGATTATGATGATGATGATGATGATGATGATGATGATGATGATGATGATGATGATGATGATGATGATGATGATGATGTTAATGATGATGATGATGAGGAGGAGGAGGAGGAGAAGGATGAAGATGAGGATGAAGATTAGGATGCAGATGCGGATGAAGATGAGGATGAGGATGCGGATTATCATGCTGATGCTGATGCTGCTGATGATGACGATGATGATGATGGCTGCTGATGATGATGTGGGATATGTCGACGACGATGCTGATGATGATGATGATGCTGATAATGATAATGATGATGACAATGATAATGGTGATGATCATGGTGATGGTGGTGGTGATGCTGATGATGATGCTGCTGCTGATGCTGATGATGCTGCTGATGATGCGGCTGCTGATGATGCTGGTGATGATGATGCTGATGAGGAGGATGATGACGATGATACGGCTGGTACTGCTGTTACTGATGATATGAGGAGGATGAGGAGGATGCTGCTTCTGCTGCTGCTGCTGATGATGATGATGGTGGTGATGATGATGCTGATGATGATGAAGAGTAATACGAATAATAATCCTTAAGTCGAATAATAAGAACATCACTAACACTAATACTACTCATACTGGTAATAACAATAAGAATATGAAGACGGAGCTAAGAATAATAAGAGCACCACTGCTAGAAATAATGATCATAGTAATAATGATAATAAGACGAATCAGACGACCACTACTTAGAAACATAAGGATAGTCAAGTAATGCTACGGACAACACGAAACATGGTAATATACTTACTACTATTAATCTGAAGGATGTCAGTGCGCATACTAAGAGTTATCATAACACGAAGACGATTACTAATAACAGTGAGAATATCAATATAACTAGTAGTCAGACTAATAATACTTTAGACTGGTAGTAAGACTAATACGAATAATAATGCCGCAAAGCATACACATACACATAATGTTATTAATAATGGTAAGAACACTAAGAAGACGATGTCCTCATGAAGCCCTGGGGCGCCTTGTGGGCTTCAGAACCCTCTTGGGGCCCTCTCGGCCTTGAAGCTCTGTTGGCGTTGGAAGCGACACGTCCCCCAGTGTCGAGAGGTCTTCGATAGAAGCGAGAACAGCACAGGGTGGCAGGAGCTAAGGGAGGGGAAGGAGCAGGATGGTGATGCTGATGATGGTGATGATGATGATGATGAACATTCGTGATGATGAGGATGATCATTGATGATGATGAGTATGATGGGTATGATGAGTATGATGAGAATGATGGTGATGATGACCATGATGATGATGATGATGATGATGATGATGATGATGATGATGATGATGATGATGATGATGATGATGATTCTGAGTATGATGACGATGCTGCTGATGATGATGGTGAGGACGATGATGCTGCTGATCATGATGATGATGATGTTGCTGCTGATGCTGATGATGCTGCTGATGATGTGGCTGCTGATGATGCTGATGATGACGACGATGATGATGATCATGATGATTATGATTATGATGATGATGATGCTGATGCTGACGATGACGATGGTGATGATGATGATGGACGATTCTGATGATGATGATGACGATGATGACGATGATGACGATCATGATGATTATGATTATGATGATGATGATGATGATGATGATGATGATGATGATGATGATGATGCTGATGCTGATGCTGATGCTGATGCTGATGCTGTATTCTGATGAGTGATGCTGATGATGTGATTTGCTCCCTGCTGAGATGAGATGATATGGTGATGATGAGATGGATGGATCGTATGTGATGATGAGCGATGATGATGATGATTATGATGATGATGATGATGATGATGCTGATGATGATGATGATGGTGATGGTAGCTGCTGTCCGAGGAACGCGCCTGGGCTTTAGTTCGCCCCAGAAGCGAATGTAAAACAAAAATATGCTCCTGCTCCTCCTCCTCATCCTCCTGCTCGAACGGTAGGTTACTGGGTAGCAGGGCAGTCAGCATGCTTGAAGCATGGCAGGGAGCAGGGCTGGGCCATGGGCGTTTGGCTCAAGCCTCAGGGTCCGAGCCCACTCTACATCGTACCTTACGCACGCCGCTATACAGAAAACGTGTCCGTTTTCATCCACCGTCTTACGTTCTAGTAGGTAACGGAGCATCTCGCTCCACCACCCGCGGCCATGGCCCGCGTGGTCCGCTGCCTTGCCCTTGGTGGTCGCTCTGCATCCCGCCTCAGAATTCGCTCCACGTTTGCACTGATGATGTTTCTCGCCGAGGCAGGCGCCGCGTCTTCAGGGACTGGCGGGGCCAACCCGGCCTGGCCGCCATCGCCGGCGCAGGAACACAAATGCAGCTACCACAACCAGTTCAAAACCAACACGGACGGCGCCCCCCGCCTCTTCTCTCCCAAGAATCCCGGAGCGTCCTCGTCGCCGCAGCCCCCGCCTGTGGGTGTGACTGCTGATGTCAAGCAGTCGCGCGAATCGACGGCCACATCCGCGGTGGCGGCGCAGGGCCCCGAGTTAAGCGCAGCTGTGTTGCGATAGCCCGAAGGAGACAGTGATCAACACGTTTCGCTTCCATTGCGTTCGCTTGTGCGTGTGGTTGGCAATGTCAAACAGTCGTTGGATCCGACGCTCACATCGTCGGCGGTGTCAGAACGTTCCGGTCGAAGAGCAAATAAGTTGCGAGAGCCTGGGGGATCACTTGCAGGAGAGTGCGGGATTACGAAGGAGGGTCGGGCACTTGTGTTGCCCGCCTTCCGGGCGGCTGTCGCACGAGTTTGGGATTGCTCGGTGTCGGCTCTCTGGGGCATGACTCTCAACGTTACCTGCGCACCTCCTGCTTTTGGGCAGACCTGGATCCCTATGCATACTCCACTTGATTACCAGACGCAGTGCGCAGTACAGTGGCAATGCGACGCGCAACGAGCTGAAGCGTCACAATGCGGCGGGATGCTGCGAGCGCAGCCTGCAAGCCAATCCCACGACTGAAACAGACCCAATGCGCTGATGAGGAGAGCCTGCCAGGGATCGGTATCCATGACGGCTCCGAGGTTCTTTGCCTGAGCATCGCCGTTGGTGGGTGCTAGGGCTGTCGCGCCTCCTCGACACGTAGAGGGGGCTCCACTGTGGATGGAATGCCATTGGAGTGGGCATGATCGCTGCAAACATCTGCGTCGCCTGCGTGGGCGCGGGCGGCGGTGGCAGCGGCAACATGCGACGCCTCCGCACCTGGGGGCCTGAGCAGCAAGCTCGCGCGCCCTTCGAAAGCTGGGTGCGCGAGGTAATGACCTTGTCATTGGCGAGCTCCGACCGCAACGAGTTTCGCAGGGCGGCCTGCGTCTCGTCTCGCTTGACCGGCGTGGCTCGTGAGTGCGTCGGCGAGTGGCTGCCGGCTGTCTTCGTCCAAGGTGGACTAGTGCCGCCTCTGACCTACCTTGTGCGCAGCCTGGCCGAACGGCGGGGCCAACTCGGGAATGAGGGGCGCGCGCGCTGGGCTTCAACCGACTCCCCCAGGAGCGCGTCGACAACGTCCTCGCCAGGTTCGATATCCTCCGCGACGGGGCGCAGCATGCTGGTCATCTCATGATCGTCTACGAGGGTCTGAGCTATCTTGCTGCGTGCCGCGGGCGCGTCGGACGTCCAGCTCGCCGTGATGCTGCAGCGCCGCGAGATGGCCCGCCCCGCGGGCGCGCCGCAGCTGGCGCGCATGATGGGCCAGTGGCGCCGATTTGGTCACATGATCGAAGGCTCGACGGGCGATCTCGCCTCGGCCGAGCATTCGCGACAGCGCCGAGCGTTTGTCGCAGGCGCGCCATCGCAATATCAGGATCACAGAGCCGATGGCGCTGGAGCTAATCAGAGCGCCTATGGCACCGTGGCCGATCGGAGTGTCTTTGGCGCTGAAGCCAGATCGAGTTGGGATGGAATGGGCCCTTCAACCCTTGTAGCGGCGCCGAGTCCGCCTGCGGCACCTCGAGCAGCGCGCCCGGCGGCAGGTTGCGACTCCGGCGCCGACTCCGGCGCCGTCGGCTCGTTCGGCGAGGACATTGCTGCCGATGATCCCGACTTGCGCGACGTTACCATGGGGCAGCGCGGTGCTCGTCTCTCGTGGGCCCATGGGCGCGCGAAGTCCCGGCGGCGCCGCTTTGACAGCGATGGGCCCGCGCGCCGTGCGTCGAGGGTCATCGGGCGCCAGGGCGAAGGCCGCGGAGAAGGCTGCCGCGCCTTGCTGGTAGAAGTGTCCCATGCTGACCTCCGTGCCGCTGTCGACGGCATCGGAAAGGCAAGGGTGTGGGAAAGGGCAAACATCTGATCGGTGGTTTGAGATTCGGCCGACAAGGCGCCCCATTGGGCCCAGACGGAAAGCGTCTCAAGTTCCGTGAGTGCGACTCAGAGGAGCACCTCGTGCGCGATTGTCCCCGTCGGCGCCGGCAAGGGCGCGCCCTCTCCGTCGACGCGCCAGCCTCGGCAGCGCCGCCGCCGCCGACGCCGGCGCCCTCGCCGCTTGCGCACCTGGGGCGCCGCGGAGCGCTCGTGCCAGCGCAACAACCAGCACCGGGTGCCTAGGAGGTTTGGATGGCCAGGGGGGCGCGCGGGATGCCCGAATCCGTGGTGCTGGGGCCCGACAACGGTGTCCCCGTGCAGAGCGCCGACCCCCGCGGCGGCGGCCACCCTTCTCCAGCTTCGGCGTCTC
>CAUYUJ010021884.1:127500-131871 GCA_963575745.1 Prorocentrum cordatum | reverse complement strand
CATCATCACCACCACCACCACCACCACCATCATCATCATCATCATCATCATCATCATCATCACCATCCTCACCATCCTCATCATCATCATCATCATCATAATCATCATCATCATCAGCATCATCATCATCAACATCATCATCATCATCGTCATCATCATCATCAGCATCATCATCATCATCATCGTCATCATTATCATTATCATCAGAATCAGCAGCAGCAGCATCATCAGCATCATCAACAGCATCATCAGCATGGTCATCATCACCATCAGCATCATCATCATCAGCATCATCATCAGCAGCATCAGCATCAGCATCAGCATCAGCATCATCAGCATCATCAACATCATCATCGTCATCATCAGCAACAGCATCATCATCAGCAACATCATCATCATCGTCATCATCATCATCATCAGCATCATCATCCTCATCATCATCATCATCAGCAGCATTATCCTTGTATGTTTCTTCATCCTCATCCTCTTCCTCCTCCTCATCAGCAGCAGTATCATCATCATCCTCATCATATCCCTATTGCTAGTATCATCATCGCTAGTAACGTGTTACTCGTATGCCTAGTATTGGTATACATATTAGTACGTGGTATGATGGTTATTAGTCTTGTTTTTACTCATATGATCGCTATCAGTACCATCGTCATCCGTAATATTAACACGATCCATACATTAAAATTACTAGTATTGTGAGTGTGAGTGGTACCCTTATCATTAGGTGCCTGATAAGTCTTAATCGTAGTACTATTACTGGTAGTCGTTGCCGTATGATTGCTGCTAGCATTTTTCTTATTGGTATTTTCCGTAGTACTAGAACTGTCCTCCTTCACCAACATCATCACCAGCATCATCATCAGCAGCATCATCATCATCATCATCAGCAGCAGCCTCAGCATCAGTATCATCATCAGCATCATCATCAGCATCATCATCATCGGCATGGTCATCGTCATCGCCATCATCGGGAACTTCACCATCATCAGCATCATCAGCATCATCATGCTCGGCATCAACATCATCATCATCATCATCATCATCATCATCATCAGCATCAGCAGCAGTACCAGCATCATCGTCATCATCAGAATCAGCAGCATCATCAGCATCATCATCAGCAGCATCAGAACCAGTATCAGCATCGTCACAACCAGCATCATCATCCTCAGCATCAGCAGCATCGTCAGCATCGTACTCATCATCATCATCATCATCATCATCAGCATCATCATAATCATCATAATCATCATCAGGTATCATCAGTCTCATCGTCATCAGCAGCAGCATCAGCATCAGCATCATCATCATCATCATCAGCATCATCAGTTTCATCAGCATTAGCATCAGCATCAGTATGATCATCAAAGGCAGCAACAGCAGCAACAGCAGCATCATCACCAGCATCATCGTCATCACCACCACCATCATCACCATCATCCTCGTCATCCTCGTCATCCTCGTCCGCATCGCCATTATCGTCGTCGTCATCATCATCATCATAAACAACAACAACAACAACAACAACATCATCATCATCATCAGCAGCAGCAGCAACATCATCGGCATAATCCGCATCCTCGTCGTCGCCGTCATCATCATCATCATCATAATCACTATCATCATCATCATGATCAGCAGCATCATCATCATCATCATTATCTGAATCATCAGCGTCATCATCAGCATCATCAGCATCATCATCAGCATCGACTACATCATCATCATAAGCAGCAGCATCATCAGCATCATGATCAGTATCATCATCAACATCATCAGCATCGGCATCATCGTCATCGTCCGAATCATCATCATCATCATCAGCAGCATCATCATCATCATCATTATCATCATCATCGCGAGCATCATCATCATCATCATTAACATCATCGTCATTGTCATCGTCATCAGCATCATCATCATCAAAATCAGAATCAGCACCAATCAATCAATCAATAGCTCCCCAGGAGGCGGTCTTCTAGAGCGGGACTCGAAGGATAACTCTGTGATTCGGGGAGGAAGGACGACTCTATGTTGGGGCTACGGGACCCAAGTGGTGCGAGCTCATCCGCATAGTGAGCAAGAGGGCCCCAGCAGCGAAGATTCTCTGGCGCCGAGTCCGCCCAGCGATTGAACGACCGGATGACACAGGCGTCCATCTTTGCCGCCAACCGCGTTCTCCCTGAGAGGAAGCTGCTGCCCAGAAAGCCTTAGATCCCGTCGGGCACTCTGGCATTCGTACAGGAACGCACGCAGTGCTGCTCGCGAGAGGGGGGCTCGTGAGGTCTCCGCCCTCTCATCTCGTGGACTGAAGGTGCAGGGATGGCCTCAGCGCGCGTTGCAGGCGGAGGCGGGCTGGAGGGTGGGAAGGGAAGAGACAGGGATAGGGAAGGAGGGGGGACGGAGGATGAGGGACGCAAACGGAGGACGGAGAGCAGAGGACGGAGGAGGTGCTTGCCTTCGCCAGCGGTCGTCTTCGCCGTGGTCGTCTTCGCCGCGTCGCCTTCACGAGGTCGTCTTCGCCCGCGGTCGTCTTCGCCCGCGGCCGTCTTCGCCCGCGGCCGTCTTCGCCCGCGGCCGTCTTCGCCTGGTCGTCTTCGCCCGCGGTCGTCTTCGCCTGGACCCCTCCCCATTCGGGTCCGCCCGCTCGCCTGCTTGCAAGCCCGCCCGCCCGCTTGACGGTCCCGCCCGCCCGACCCGCCCGTTAGGGTCCGCACTCCCGACCCGCCCGTTAAGATCCAGGTGCCCGCCCGTTAGGGCCCGCCCTCCCGGCCCGCCCGTTGGGGTCTGTCCGCCAGACCCGCCAGTCTGGATCCGCGCGCGTTTTTTCTTGCAAACCCGCCAACACGCTCGCGAACACGACCGCCAGCGAGGACGACCGCGGCGCAGACAGGACTCCCGGCAGAGACAGCCGCCAGCGAAGACGGCCCATGGCGAAGACGGTCTTGGCGACCCGCACGCTCGCAAACACGACCGCCAGCGAGGATGACCGCGGCGCAGACGACTCCCGGTAGAGACAGCCGCCATGGCGAAGACGGCCCCACGGCGAAGACGGCCCCTGGCGAAGACGACCGCCCGCAGGGACCACCCGCGTGCCCGTGGGGCGAGGAGAGGGACCGGACACCAAAACCTTGAAGGACAAAGCAAGGAGGAGGGAGGAAGGGCTGAGGCGAGAGGAGGAGGAGGAGGAGGAGGAGGAGGAGGAGGAGGAGGAGGAGGAGGAGGAGGAGGGAGGGAGGACAAAGCAAGGAGGAGGAGGAGGAGGAGGAGAGAGAGAGCGGGATGGTAAAGGATCGGGGAGACGTAAGACTGGGGTTCGGGGGGCTCGGGCTGGCCGGACGGGGGGCTATCGTGGAAATGACGATGGCCAGGCCTGAGATTTGACGCGAGCTCCTGATGCAGACGTCCCACGAAAACTGGACCGTCAAAGTCCAGGACGCGCTCGCCAAAAAGCGTCGACAAATCCGAGTTCCGGCGTACCCGAGTCTTGAGGAGAGAGGAAGGCGGAGAGAGGAGGGAGGCAGGACGAAGAGGAGGCAGAACTGGGGGGAGGAGATGGAAAGCGGGAGAAGGGAGGGAACAGACGAGAGACAGGAGTCGGAGAGAGGGAGGCGGCTAGGGAGGTAGAGAGGGAGAGCGGGCCCGCTGAACACCCCCCCAAAAAAAGGCGAAGCCGTCTGGAGGCCAACCTGGCAGCACGAAGGCGCAGGGGGGGGGGAGCGAGGGCGCTTCTTCCGGATCTCCGCGTTCCGCGGCTCGATCCTCGACGGGCGCAGGCGAGATGGAGCGAGGGGCGGGAGGGAGGAGCGAGGGCAGAGGGAGAGAGGAGGGCCGAGGAGGACTGCATCAGAAGGGAGAATGGAGGAGCAGCAGGAAAGGAGGAGGCGAACGAGCTCGCCCCCCCTCCTCCTCCTCCTCCTCCTCCTCCTTCTCCTCCTCCTCCTCCTCACTTCTCCTCCTCCTCCTCCTCCTCCTCCTCCTCCTCCTCCTCCTCCTCCTCCTCCTCCTCCTCCTCCTCCTCTGCCTCCTCCTCCCTCCTCATTTCTCCTCCTCCTCCTCTCCTCCTCCTCCTCCTCCTCCCTCCTCCTCATTTCTCCTCCTCCTCCTCATCCTCCTCCTCATCCTCCTCCTCCTCCTCCTCCTTCTCCTTTTCCTTCTCCTTCTCCTTCTCCTTCTCCTCCTGAATCCGACTGAGAGGGGAGAATGGAGCAGCAGCAGGGAGGCGGAGGATGAGGAAGAGGACGCGGAGGGATGTCCCAGGTGGTCCCCAGAGGCTTCCAGAGGCCCGAAAATAGCCAAAGGCGCCCAATAATCTCGATCCTCCAGGAAGAGGAAGAGGAGGAGGAGGAGGAGGAGGAG
>CAUYUJ010021884.1:107500-120000 GCA_963575745.1 Prorocentrum cordatum | reverse complement strand
CGCAAGCGATGCTGCCAATGCCATCCTCAGCACAACCTGGCGCCCAAAAAAATGTTCTAGAACGCCATCGAAAAAGCAGCGCTACGCAGTCCCCCGAGAGGGACTCCCATCACTGTTCGGTGTCCAGCCTTTTTTCTTGAGTTCGACGTCCCTGCCAGTAGACTCCTGTCCATCCCCCATTTCCGCCCCTGCCACGCGTCTGAGGGCACAGGTCTTGGGTATCACGGGCGTCGAACCACTTTCTTCTGCGAGATCCGTCGCTGGCCCGAGTCTCAGGTGACGCTGCTTTTGAAGCGTTCCGAGAAAGGCTTCTGGAAAGCAAATGAGACGCTTCCCAATGAGATCCGTTGGTAGAGATGCTTAGACACCCTCCAGCCTGCGAGCCGCAGCCCCTGACCTACACCGACGGGAAAACACACCTCTGATGGCCGCGTCCGGCCGCCTTCGCGGGCAGGTGCGTGCGAGGCGACGACGCTGCAGCGCAGGTAGGAGGAGGACGAGGCGGGGGGGGGGGGAGGAGGAGGAGGAGGAGGAGGAGGAGGAGGAGGAAGGAGGAGGAGGAGGAGGAGGAGGAGGAGGAGGAGGAGGAGGAGGAGGAGGGGGAGGAAGAGGGAGGAGGACAGGAGGACAAGCCAAAAGGCGGAAGATATGAACTCGCCCAGAGAAGCGCATCCGGCTCGTGGTGGCTGCCGACACGAAATGTTATACACCGCAGTGACAGGCCCAAAAGACCAGGTGGAAAGCTGCAACACAACATGAGAAACGACAGACGAAGAACGAAGAGGAGGAAGGGGAGAGAGACACGAATGTGTCTACGGCACTCACGGCCGCGTGGCCGACGCTGTTTCTGCACCGGCGGCGAGGCAGGAGCCGTCTGCGCCAGCGGCAGGGCCTACACGGGGATGCCGTCGAAAGCGACCTGTGCCACCGTGCAGGGGGAGGGAGGCGGCGGAGGACGCGGCCGAACGAGGGGGCAGAGGGAGCGAGCCGCTCAGGGGGACGGGTCACGCCCTCGAGCGCGCAGCGCGGCCAGCCCCGCCGGCGGGCCTGACGCACGTGGGGCAAGCAGCCGCCGTGGGCCGGCCCGGGCGCAGATGTCCCCCCTTGCGAGAGCCCAAGCGCTTATCGGCGGCCTCCGGGCCCAGAGGGAGGGGACGGGGGAGGGAGAGGGAGGAGGAAGAGGGGCAGCAAGCAGGCGGGCAAGCAGGCGGCAGCAGGAAGGGGGCACGCCCGCGGGCTGTGAGCCACCGGTCCCCGCAAGTTGGGCGCGCGTGCCCGTTGGGGGGCGGGCGGGGGCGCGGGGGGCGGGGGGAGCCCGATCCAGACAAGAGCCTTACACTCCTCGCAAAGAAACTACTCGCAAATGGCCAAGATCCGCCCGGGGGGGCCTTTACGATAGACTCCATCGAGGGAAACATGTATGCCTTTCGGACGCTTGCGAGTGGGCACTCTGCGAGCAGTGGAACGCGCCCGGTGACGATCGGAGCTGGCGAAACCCGCCCTGGTGGTGGTGAAGGCGGCCAGGGGATCTGGACTGGCTGGGGCCCCAGAAAATCGGTCGGGAGGTTGGAACGGGGCCAGATCCGCTCCAAGTCGGTGCCCGGACTCCTCCCGAGGTCTCATTCTGATCCAGTCTTTCACTCCAGATCGCTTTTTCGCAGTCCCAGAGCCCAAAAACGGACTGCAGTGCTCGGAATACCTATAATATATAACATATATATATATATATATGTATATATATACATATATAATACAAATACATATACATATACAAATGCATATGCCTCTACATATACATATACATAGACCTATACATATACATATACATATACATATACATATACATATACATATACATATACATATACATATACATATACATATACATATACATATACATATACATATACATATACACATACACATACAGATACGTGTACATATGAATATACATATGCATATACATATACATATACATATGCATATACATATACATATACATATACGTATACATATACATATACACATACATACACATATACATATACAAATACATATACCTATACCTATACCTATACTTATACATATACATATACATATACGTATACATATATCTAAACATATACATATACATATACCCATACCCATACCTATACATATACCTATACATGTACGGATACATATACATATACATATACATATACATATACATATACATATACATATTTATACATAAATATGTACATGTACATATGCATATACATATACATATGCATATACGCATACATATACATGTATATATGCATATACATATCCATATATATATATGTATACACAAATACATATACGTGTACGTATACATTTACGTAAACATATACACATACATATATACAAATGCATGCATACATGCATACATGCATGCATTTATGCATACATGCATGCATACATACATAAGTACATACATACATACATACACATGTATACATACATAAACACATACATACATACACATATACATACATACATACATGCTTACATACATACACACATGAATGCATACATGCATACATACACACATGCATACAAACATACATACATACATACATGCATATATATATATGTATATATGTGTGCATGCACGCACGCATGCATGCATGCATACATAAATACATACGTACAGACACAAAGACATACATGCATGCATGCACGCATGCATGAATACATGTATACATGCACACATGCATATACATACATGCATGGATGCATACATACACACATACATACATACGTACATACATGCATGTATACATATATGTATACATGTATATATATATATATATATATATATATCAGTGTGCAAGTATGCATATACATATATGCATATATGTATACATATGTAAATATATATATATATATACATAAATAATATATATATATATATATATATATATGTGTGTAGATATACATCCCACCAGCCCTTTAGGGCGTGGGTGGTTTCGGGTGCTTCCCTTTCGGGGAAGGCTTTACCCTTCCCCCTACCTCCTGCCGGAGCGTCCAAAACGGCCTCGGCGAGGAAGCCAAAATAATTGATTGTACTAGGGTTTTGACCCTATTTTGGCCTTTTGGTGGGGCAGCGCTAATTAAGTTCCCCCCTTGTTGATCGATCTCCTCCGAGATAGCCCAAAGAGCGCTCCCAAGGCTCCCAAGGGTGCCCCAAGAGGGCCCCAAGAGGCCCCCAGGATGCCCGTAAGAGGCTCCCAGGAGACCCCCACGAGGCCCCAAGAGGCCCCCCAGAGGCACCCAAGACGGCTCCAAGAGGCCTCGGCGAGAATGCTACAATCATTGATTTTACTAAGGTTTTGGCCACATGTTGGCCTCATGGGGGGGGACTGCTTAAGATGACTCCAAGAGCGCCTGGGAGAGCCCAAGATGACCTCCAAGATGGCTCAAGATATCCCAAGATGCCTCAAGATGGCTCCCACGATGCTCCAAGAGGCCCCAAGACCGCTCCAAGACGGCTCCAAGTGGCCAAAGAGCTCCCCCGAGAGGCCCCGAAGAAGCCAAAATCCTTCCAAAACCTTGGGAAATCCACGTTGTTGGCTTTCTCGCCTTTTCGCTTCCGATGGCCATCCGAGGTTTCAAGATGGTTCCAAGATGGCTCAAGAGGACTCCAAGAGCGCTCCCAAGGCCCCCAAGAGCGCTTCAAGAGGGCCCCAAGAGGTGCCCAGGAGGCCCCAGGAGGCCCCAGCAGGCGCCCAAGAGGCCTCCAAGAGGCTCCCAAGAGACCGACAAGAGGGCCAAAGAAGCTGTCAGAGGCACCCAAGACGCTTTAAGAGGCGCCCGGGACTGCCAAGAGGCCCCTAGCACGCTCCAAGAGGCCTCCACTGGAGGACCCTTCCTCTGCGTGCTGCCCACTTCCCTGATAGAGGCAATTCCTCTGGGCATCGTTTCTGGATGGGCTGGTGGGGTTTTCCCCCATATCCGAAGGATGGGGTTCTTGTTATTCTCCGACCGCGCAGGACCACCCCTCCCCTCCTCCCTCTCTGCACTAGACAATGATGATAATCGTCATGATGATGGCCATGGTACGCTGAGATTATGATGTGAGTATGATGGTGATGGTGAATGATGGAGTGGTATGCTGATGATGATGATGATGATGACGACGATGAGCAGATGATGAGGATGTCTCGAGCGGCTTGCTGGTTCTAGCACTACTGAGGGGGGGCCACCAGGGGTATTGCACGGCCTCCGTTCGCGCCCAAATGGTGGGGATGTCTCAGGCGGTTTGCCTGTTTTATTGCGAACATCCTCCGCTTTCGGAGCAGATTCTGAGGATGTCTCAGGCGGCTTGCTGGTTCTAGCACTCCTGAGGGGGGCCGCCAAGGGTATTGCACGGCCTCCGTTCGCGCCCCGGTGGTGGGAATGTCTCAAGCGGTTTGCCTGTTTTGGTTGCGAACATCCTCCGCATTCGGAGCTGATTCTGGGGATGTCTGAGGTGAGGCGCTGGCTTTCGCACCCAAGGGGGGCCAGATTTCGAGGATGTCTCAAGCGGTGTGCGTGTTTTGGTGGTCAGACTCGTCCGCTGTCAAAGCAGATTCTGAGGATGTCTATGGCGAAGCACTGATTCCCACACTCCCACAGGGCGCAGAACGCGAGGATGTCCTAAACTCACGTATGGTCAAACTCAATCGTGCTCAGGCTCACTCATACTCAGACTCGCATTCATCATACTCATACTCAGCCTCACCCACACCCACACTGACGCACACTCAGACTCACTCACACTTAGACCCACCCACCCTCAGACTCATTCGTAATCACACTCACTCGTACTCAGACCCACTCAGCGCCAGTTTCATACCCACCATAATCATAGTCAGACGCACTCACATTCAGAATCACTCACGCTCAGAATCACTCACACTCAGACCCACCCTCTTAACTCGTAGTCAAACTCATTCGAACTCAAACCCATGCAGACTTAGACTCGTACTCACTATACTCATAGTCCAACTCACTGGCTTTCGCACCCCAGGGGGGGGGGCAGATTGCGAGAATGTCCCAGACTCACTTGTACTCAGACTCGTTCGTATCATACTCATAATCAGACTCACTCACACCCAGTCCATGCAAATTGATGCACATATGGGGAGCTCCATGCAGTGAATCTTTTTTTGATCGCAACCGCACCCGGAGACGCCGGAGACCGTCCAAGAGTCGTAGCGAGCGGGCTACGCACGAACTGCGCAACAGGGGGGAGGAGAGGAAACGAGAGGACAGCGGAGGGAGGAACAAACAGGAGGCAGCCTCGCTGCCGCTCAGAAGACAACGCCGTCGACTGGGGGGTGACGCCGCCAAGCGGAGTGCAACGCCAAAATGACACCGCGAGCGTGATGGAAGTCAGTGACCACGGGCTCGTAGACGCACCACGAGGAGCAGGCGCCAGGACCAACGGTCGCTTCGTCGCACGGTAGCGGGCGTATCACACGCACCACCAGGCGTCGACCAACTCACGTGCAGGCGCTCAACAGACCAGGGTCCCGATCGCCAGACACCGTCGCGGACTGATGTCGAGTCCGCGTGCCGCGACGCGGGGAGAGCGGGCGGGCGCTCGCGCACCGGGTAAGGACCGATCCAATCGACCGAAGGCACCGGAGCGCGCCATGGAAGCGCCCAGCCGCGAGCGTGCTGGATCCCGCTTGGGGACCGTCGGGGAGACAACCCGCACGGTGGGGGGCGACCGAGAGGTCAGCGGCCCAAGCCAGTGAGGGATTGCAGCAGGCCGCAGGGGGCGGAGAGGCCGAGGCGGAGGGGGCAGCAGAGGGCGGGCGGACGACCGAAAGTGACGGCCCGCGCCGGCCGTGCAGCGGAAGGTGGAGCCCAGGCGGCGCCTCTGTGCGGAGCACAGGCCGCTGGGCGGGGGCGCCGTGGGGAAGCAGGCCACGGCAGTGCAACGCCTCCGACGCGTCTGGGACCCCGGAGCCGGTGGCGGGGGCAGAGCGTCGAGGGGGCCCCGAGCAGCCCACGCTGGGCGCGGGGCAGGGGGGGTGGCCCGGCGCCAGGGGGCGGAAAGCCACAAACTGTAGCAGCGACACGGGCGCACTGGGAGGCAAGGCGCGAGCCGACCGCCCCAGCTGGGGCACGCGCCTGGCGGTATTGGGCGCGAGGCCAAGGCGGCCCCGGGGGGGGGGGCCGCGGGGAGGGCAGGCGAGGGGACCAGCAGGCAGGGGCGGGGGGGAGGAGCCCGAGGGCGAGGCGCTTCGAGCGCGGGAGGCCGGCAGGAGCGCGGGCGTCCGCGAGGGGGGGGGGCGAGAGCCGCGGCGGGGGCGGACGCAGAGGCGACGAACGGTCGCAAGTATTTGGTGAAGCGCACGGGGGAGTGCGGGGCAAAAGGGTGGGGGCGGCGAGGGCCGCAAGCGAGGGAGAGCGGAGGGGCGACTCACGATCGCAAGTACTGGCAAGGCTGAGGCCGAAGACAGCGACGTGCCGCAGGAGTAGCGGCGCCTCTGGTAGGCGATGCCGTGGGCGAAGATGTCGGAGCGGCCGTTGGTGCAGATGTCGGAGAAGCTGTGAGCGAGGACGTAGGGGCAGCTGTAGGCGCAGGCGCCAGAGGCCGTCGGTGACGGCGTAGGCGAAGCTGACGGCGCTGATGTAGGCGATGCCGTGGGCGATGCCGTCGGAGCAGCCGTTGGTGCAGCTGTCGGTGATGCTGTGGGAGCAGGTGACGGTGACCGTCGGTGACGGCGTAGGCGAAGCCGACGGCACTGCAGTAGGCGAAGCCGTGGGCGATGCCGTCGGAGCAGCCGGTGGTGCAGCTGTCGGTGAAGCGGTGGGAGCAGGTGACGGTGACCGTCGGTGACGGCGTAGGCGGAGCCGTCGGCGCTGCTGAAGGCGATGCCGTGGGCGATGCTGTCGGAGCAGCCGTGGGGCAGCTGTCGGTGAAGCTGTTGGCGAGGCCGTAGGCGCAGCAGTGGGGGCAGGTGTGGGAGCGGCCGTAGGCGACGGTGTCGGGGAGGCCGTGGGGGCTGCTGCTGGTGCTGCAGTCGGTGCGGCGGCCGGCGACGCCGCAGGCGAAGCCGTCGGTGCGGCTGTCGGCGACGCAGCGGGCGCTGCCGTCGGAGCAGCCGTTGGTGCAGCTGTCGGGGAAACGGTGGGCGAGGCCGTGGGCGCAGTAGTAGGGGCAGCTGCCGGTGCGGCAGTGGGGGCTGCTGTGGGCGCTGCTGTAGGAGCAGCAGTCGGTGCGGCCGTCGGTGACGCGGTAGGCGCAGCCGAAGGGTCTGCCGTGGGTGCTGCTGTGGGTGCTGCCGACGGGGCAGCCGTTGGTGCAGCTGACGGTGAAGCTGTGGGAGTAGGTGGCGGTGAGGCCGTCGGCGACGGCGTAGGCGAAGCCGTCGGCGCTGCTGCAGGCGATGTCGTGGGCGATGCCGTCAGGGCAGCCGCTGGTGTAGCTGTCGGTGAAGCTGCGGAAGCAGGTGTCGGGAGGCCGTCGGTGACGGCGTAGGCGAAGCCGACGGCGCTGCTGCAGGCGATGCCGTGGGCGATGCCGACGGACTGGCCGTTGGTAGAGCTGTCGGTGGGAGCAGGTGACGGTGAGGCCGTCGGTGACGGCGTGGGCGAAGCCGTCGACGCTGCTGTAGCTGAACACACACCCTTGTCCCGAACCGTCATTGACGCAGGATACCTACGTTGTCGTCGGCGCCTCCAGGGGGGGGGGGGGGGGGGGCAAACCCCCACAGGCACAGCATCGATGTATTTTCTTCCCGAACACAGAACCTCGAACCTGCTCGCAGCAGAGCGCGGCGAAACCCGAGCCCGCGCGGCGACCGAGGCGGCCCAGCCGCCACCACGGCGGTCTGGCAGCCGAAGGGCGCCCCGGCCTGCACTGGCGAGAGCATCCGCGGGAGCGGCCGCCGCGGACACTGCCCCCCCCCCGCGGCGTGGGCGCCGCTGCGGCAGGCCCGTGTCGTGCCGACCTCGGTGTTGGCTCTTGACACCGCGGGGATCCTCCTGCTCCTCCTCCTCCTCCTCCTCCTCCTCCTCCTCCTCCTCCTCCTCCTCATTCCTCCTCCTCCTCCTCCTCCTCCTCCTCTCCTCCTCCTCCTCCTCCTCCTCCTCCTCCTCTCCACTCCTCCTCCTCCTCCTCTCCTCCTCCTCCTCCTCCTCCTCCTCCTCCTCCTCCTCCTCTCCTCCTCCTCCTCCTCGCGTCATGACTTCTGCACAACGCGAGGGGATGTTGGGGACCAGGGTTCGGGATCGTCCGACCTGAAACGATCGGCCGCTTCCGAAACGCCAGCTCGTCTCACATCGACCGATTCTGCGTCGCCGGCGGCGGTCAACGTTGAACGCCAGCGGCGGGGGTCGCCGCGGGTCGACACGACGCGAACATACCGTAACGGGCCTCTGAGCGCGCAACATTCGCTTCGCTCGTTGGCTTGGCGACGCTGTGCTCGGACCCCTCATCAGAAGAGCCAAGGCGCACTCCGCTGGCGTTTTGGCTGTCCCGAATTCTGGCCAGTCTGCTGCCCAGACCTGCGTTCTGGAGTTTAACGGATAGGCCGAGGCGCGCGAGTTCCTCGGGGACCAGCTGGGCTGCTACAGTGGCGGGGCGTAGACCATGTTGTCGCCACAGCAGGAAAACACCCAGCACCACGACACTTGCGGCACGGAGAGCGTATAGTCGAGCTCGCCACACAAAAGAATGCTCGGCTCCAAACGACCGCCAGGGGGGAGAAACAAAAGAGAGAGGGATGAAGAAAGAGAGAGAGAGAGAGAGAACAAAAAAAAAAAAAAAAAAAAAAAAAACGAAGGGGACAAGCTAGATGCAATCGCGCCATATCTGACATCATATCCCTCCCTCTCACCTCTTCCCATTGCGCTGAATAGTTCTCTATCCGCGGACGCGCGTAACAGACATGGAACTCCACAAGAGACCCCATCGTTTTATGCGGATTCGGAAAAGGGAAACTTGTGAAACCTGTATGATCTGGGGGACCTCTGTGGCCTGTGGGGCATGTGGGACCTGCGACACCTGAAGGACCTGTGGAACCTGTGAGACATGTGGGACCTGAAGGAACTGTGGGACCTGTGAGACCTGCGAGACCTTTGGGACCCGCGGCACCGTCGGGACCTGCGGGACCTGTGGGACCTGGGGTACCTGTGGGGCCTGTGAAACAAGCGACACCTCTGGGACCTGTGTGACTTCATGGACCTGTCGAACCTGTGGGACCTGTGGGACATGCGAGACCTGCGACACCTGTGGGACCTGTGGGAGCTGTGGAACCTGTCAGACCGGTGGTACCTGTGGGACCTGTGGGACCTGTGGGACCTGTGGGACGACCTTCGACAAGTGCGGGTCCTGTGGGAACTGTGGGACCTGTGGGACCTGAGCCTGCGAGACCTGCGCGCCCTGCGGGATCCAGAACAGTGGCCCTCGCTGGGGCGGGAGCGCCCGTCTGAACAACTGGAGCAAAGCGCCGATCCGAAAATGGGGCCCAGGCTGCAGCGAGAGCACCAGTGTTAAAAAATGAAAAATCGGATGGTAAAAAACAATATGAAAAGCCAGCTCACTCAAATCCTGAGAAAGATAACAAGACGCGGAGGTGGGGCGAACACTCTCAGCACGTATTCGGTCGAGGGAGAAGAGAGTATTCATGTTGTGTGAACGGAGAGAGAGAGAGAGAGAGAGAGAGAAAAAAAAAAAAAAAAAAAAAAAAAAAAAGAGAGAGAGAGAGAGAGAGCGGGCGAGCGAGCAAGGGGAGAGGAGAGGGATAAAAAGACGGACACAAGGGCTCATAATGCGAACCTCTGCCGTCCCACCCCCCCGCCTTCTCAATATCCCTCCTCTTCCATATCGTACTTTGGCCTCCTCATATTCGGTCTTCATGCTCCTCCTCATCATCCACCCTCCTATTCCTCCGCCTCCTCCTCCTCCTCCGCCTCCTCCTCCTATATCCTCATCCGTCCCCCTCCTCCTCCACTTCCTCCTCCTCGTCCTCCTCCTCCCCCTCCTCCTCCTCCCATTTCCTCATCCATCCTCCTCCTCCTCCTCCTCGTCCTCTTCCACCTCCACCTCCTCCTCCTCCTCCTCCTCCTCCTCCTCCTCCTCCTCCTCCTCCTCCTCCTCTTCCGTCTCCTCCCTCTTCATCGCAGTTGTCGCCTTCCTCCTCCTGCCTCCCTTTTCCGTGAGGAAGGAAGAGGCAAGAGGTGGCCGTCCGCCTTGACGTTCCCGAGGGCGTCGTGCGCGAGGCCGCGCCTGTAGAGGCCCTTGGCGCTCTCTGGATCGAGCTTCAGCACCTCGCCGGCGCGGCTTTTCTTCATCGTCGGAGGGGTGAGGAGGACGAGGAGGAGGAAGAGGAGGAGGTACAGTAGCGGAGGCCAGCATGGGGAAACGGGTCCCGAGGGAAACTGGTCCTGGACCCTGGTTCCTTCCCCCAGGACGAGTCTGGCATCCTGAATCGTTTGCTGGCAGTCCCTGGGGCCCGTGGAAGGCCCCGAAAGCCTGCAGACTGCGAGAAACCTCGGGGCCCGTCTCCCTCGTCGGGACCCGCTTCCCCCCGGGGCACAGGGCGAAGCGGCATCGAAGCAAGCATCGCCGGAAGCTTCACCTCAATCTTTGGAGGCCTCCTAGCTGGGGCCGGAACAGATGTGATCGGGGGATCGCGCCGCATCGCCGGCACATCGGCGATACATCGCCGATGCATCGGCGATGTATCGGTCGGCGGCATCGGCGATGCATCGGCGACGCGCCAGCGTGGAGAAAATCGGGCTCCACATCGAGCCACATCGGCGATGCGGAGCAATCTGTCGACCCCATCTACTCGGACCCCATCTAAGAGGCCTAGAATTCTGGCACCTGGGAGGCCGCGTCGGGGCTCGGCACCGTGGAAAAAAAAACGCTCCAGGAAGACACAACGGCCAAGACGGGCCCGGGCAGAATGTCCGGGAACTAGGTTAGAGCCGAGCTTGGTGGGGACCCCCAGGGGGAAGGTGAGGACAGTGCTAGCACGAAGAGGAGGTGAGGAGGAGAAGGAGGCGGAGGAGGACGCGGAGGAGGAGGAGGAGGAGGAGGAGGAGGAGCGCAGAGAAGGAGGAGGAGGAGGAGGAGGAGGAGGAGGAGGGGGAGAAGGACGAGAAGAAGGACAGCAAAGGCCCCCAAGAAGCCCCCAGAGGCCCCCAACAGGCCCAAGAGAGCCCCCGGACGACCCCCCAGACACTTCAAGACTGCCTGCAAGAGGTTCCGCCAGGCCCCCAAAACAGCTCGCAAACCGCCTACCTCCTACTCCTCCTCCTCCTCCTCCTCCTCCTCCTCCTCCTCCTCCTCCTCCTCCTCCTCCTCCTCCTCCTCCTCTCCTGCCTCCTCCTCCTCCGCATCCTCCTCCTCCTCCATCATCATCATCATCATCCTCCTCCGCCTCCTCCTCCCTCCTCCTCCTCTCCTCCTCCTCCTTCCTCCTTCTCCTCCTCCTCCTCCTCCTCCTCCTCCTCCTCCTCCTCCGCCTCCTCCTCCTCCTCCTGCTGCTCCTCCTTGCCGCCTATACAAATACGCAATATGAATACTACTCTCCTCTCTCCCCTGAGTCCCCGCATAGTGCCCAAGAAGCCCACGACGCCTCAAGCGTGGGGACCCCCAGGGAGAAGGGGAGGATCGGCGGCGAGCGAGGGGGGGAAGCGAGGACGGGAAGGCCTTCTCAGAAGACGGCGGGGCTCCTCAGAGGCCCTCGCGCCTTCTGAGAAGCCTTCGGCGTCTTCGGGAAAGACTTCGAAAACTTCTCAGAAGGGTAGGGGGCTTCCAGCCCGCCTCTTTTCACTTGCCCCCCGGGCTCGTCACCGAAATAAGGACAGCAGGCAGCACACCGCTGGCACAGATAATTCTGGTGTATTCTCGTGGCCGATGGCCAGGCGCGTGCGACCTCAGAGACTGCCGATCCTCGGAAGGGCAGCACCGCCCAGCGTCGGCTCACTTGCTGCTGCATGCTGGCCTCCGTCCCATGTTTGCCCCGTCTCACGCGTAGTACGCAGGGCTTCCAAACTCTGCCCTCATCCACCGACCGACAGACCGACCGAGGAGGATCATAAAGGCGAGGAAAAGGAGGAAAAGGTGGTGGAGGAGGAGGAGGAGGAGGAGGAGGACGGAGAAAGATATAGGAGGAGGAGGAGGGAGGAGGAGTGAGGAGGAGGAGGAGGAGGAGGAGGAGGAGGAGGAGAAGGAGGTGAGGAGGAGGAGGGAGGAGGAGCACAAGAAGGTGGAGGGAGAGGGGGGAAGAGGAGGGAGGAGGAGAATCAAATACGAGGATGGCGAGAAGTATGAGGAGGAGGAGGAGGAGGAGGAGGAGGAGGAGGAGGACGACGACGACGACGACGACGACGACGACGAGAACGACGACGACGACGACGACGACGACGACGACGACGACGACGACGACGAGCGGGAGGAGAAAGCAGACGGAGGAGATGAAGAGGGGGGAGGACCTAGCAGGAAGAGGGAGGGGAGGAGAAGG
>CAUYUJ010021884.1:0-102500 GCA_963575745.1 Prorocentrum cordatum | reverse complement strand
CAAACGGCGACGACGACGACGACGACGACGGCGGCGGCGGCAGAGCGGCAGCGGCAGCGACGACGACGACGACGACGACGACGACGGCGACGGCGACGGAGAAAGCAGCGACGGCGTCGACCAAGACGCTGACAACAACGAAGCTGACGACGACGATCACCACCGCGACGAAGAAAGCGACGACTAGGACGACGGCGGCGGTGGCCACGGCGACGGCAGCGACGGCGTCGACGACGACGCACACAACGACGAGCTGACGACGAACACAACCACAACCGCGAGGACAACCACGAAGACGGCGACGACAACGGCAACGGTAGCAACGGCGTCGACGACGACGCTGGCAACGACGAAGCTGACGACGACGACCACCACCACAACCACGAGGACGACGAAGACAGCGACGTCGTAAAAGGTAACGACGACGACGACGACGACGACGACGACGACGACGACGACGACGACGACGTCGACAACGGCGACAACGGCGACGACGACGACGACGACTCGGGCGGGGCATTGAAGCCAGCGGGCGGGTCGGGCGGGCGGAACATGAAAGTGGGCGGGCGGGCGGGAAATGAAATGAAAAATGCGCTCGTCGAAGGGAGAGCGAGGGGGGGCAGGTGGCAAGACACGAAAGGAAAACCAATGAAATCGGCGACGGCAACGACGTTGACGACGGGGGGGGACATGAAGCGGGTGGGTGGGCAAGACACTAAATTGGAACCTCGCGCGTGGATCGGACGAGGCTGAGGCAAAGTAAAGAAGGAAATACCCAGGGAAACGACAACGATGACGACGGGCGGGTCCTTAAGCGGCAAGGTGGGCGGGACATCAAATGTAAATCTCAATTGGCAACGGGACAAGACTAGGGGAAACAAAACAAAAACACGCCGACGACGCCGACGACGACGGCGACAACAATCGCGACGAAGACGACGACGACGATAGGGAGGCTAAAGCGGGCGGGAAGGCTGGGCAACAAATCAAACTTCGCTCGCTGATGCGGCAAGACTGCATGACAGAAACAAGGAAAGCAAAGGAACACTCGACAGATCGTCCCCCGACGATTTTTCACTGTTTTTGAACATTCCTCCTGTCGAGGGACGTGCCCGACTTGGCGCCAGCGCGTCAGAAGGGGGGGCACCTCCCCGCCCCCGACTTTGACGCGCGGGGGGAGGGGGAGGCTTGAGGGGGAAGGGGGCCCAGCGTGCCGGAGACGCGTGGCCGGCCGGCGGCGGCGGCGGCTCGAGGGCCCACAAGAGAAGATTCCTCCTCCTCCTCCTCCTCCTCCTCCTCCTCCTCCTCCTCCTCCTCCTCCTCCTCCTCCTCCTCCTCCTCCGCCTCCTCCGCCTCCTCCGCCTCCTCCGCCTCCTCCGCCTCCTCCTCCTCCTCCTCCTCCTCCTCCTCCCTCCTCCTCCTCCTCCCTCCTCCTCCTCCTCCTCCTCCTCGCTCCTCCTCCTCCTCCTCCTCCTCCTCCTCCTCCTCCTCCTCCGCTGGCCCAGGGTCTGCGTCGGTCCTGCGGGCTCTGCCTGCACCGCCACCGCACTGCCACGAGGAGAGCGCTGGGCAGGGACGTGCAGAAAAAAGGGCTCCTCTGGCCGCGGCGGGCCGCGCGGCCACGGAGGGGCTCTCCCAGACCACAGACCCGAGGAGCCGCCCGAACACCAAGAGCCCCTCCGGAACCAAAAAAAGGTCATTGTGCCCTCCTCCTCCTCCTCCTCCTCCTCCTCCTCCTCCTCCTCCTCCTCCTCCTCCTCCTCCCTCCTCCTCCTCCTCCCCCCTCCTCCTCCCCTCCCCCTCCTCCTCCCTCCTCCTCCTCCTCCCTCCTCCTCCTCGAACTAGCTACCAAGCCACCCCAACCCAACCCGAAGACCCGCATTTCGCCGGAATTTCGGGTTTGGGGGGGGTACGGGTTCCGTGTGTTTTGTTCAGTGTTCCCCGACCCCCCCCCCCCCACTGGAAATGGAGGGCAAATTGAGGCCTTCGGGTTGGGTTGGGGTGGTTTGATGGGTGGTGAAGGGAGGCCGCGTCCTTCAGCTGCAGAGACGCCTGCGACAGGTTGAGCCGCAGGCTGAGGTGCAGCCTGCCTATCGCGTCGCCGCTGGCGCTGGCCATGCGGGCGAGCGCCTCTTCCAGCGAGGGAGGGGCAGAGGGAGGGGAAGGGGGGAAGGCAGGAGACGACGACGGGGAGGGAGGGGGGAAGCGACGGAGGATGGAGGAGGCGGGAGGGAGGAGGAGGAGGAAGGTGAAAGGTGGAAGGTGGAGGATGTTTTCGTATATGTGTTACGGTCGGCTGACGTTTCGCACGTGTTCCCTCGGTTTCTCCAGAGTTCCAGATGTCTTCTGAGGGCGAGGAAGAGCAGCAGCAACAGGAGGGTTCGCTTGTCCATTTCTGTACCCCTACCCCCCACGATTTCTGAGGGGGAGGGTGGGGTTCATTTCGCTCGACGGCTCCCGAGCGAAGTGAACCCCACCCTCCTCCTCAGAAATCGGGGGGGGTAGGGGTAGGGTTCGCATTTGGCCCCCTGCTGGAACGCGCGAAGGCCGGACTCGGACGGGAGGGACTCGCTCGGGCAGCCTCGGACGAGGAGGCTCGGACACCAGAACGGGAGAGACTCGGACCGGGAAGGGGGCGGGAGAGGGGCCGGCAGGGGGAGGGGCGTGTGGACCAACGGAGGGGGGGAGAGCGGCAGGCTAGCTGCACTCGCGCCACATCTGACATCCGACCTCTCCCCCCGTATCCCTTCCTATTGCGTTTGTGTTTCTCTTTCTCTCTCTCTCTCTCTCTCTCTCTCTATCCGTGGGCGCATGTCATCGCCGACCTGGAACTCCAGCAGAAAGGCCCCATTGTGTCACGCGCCATCGGAGAGGGGGAGCTGTGTGCGAAGGAAGAGGAGGAGGCGGGTGAGCAGGAGGATGGGAGGGAGGAAAAGGGGAAAAGGATGCGGAAGGACGAGGATGGGGACGAGCAGCAGCGGCAGCAGGAACTGGAACGGAAGGGGCGGGAAGAGCAGGAGGGCCAGGGGAAGGCGGAGGGAAAACGATGGGGGCGACAGCGATGAACAAGAAGGACTTGGATCCAGAAAGGTGGCCCACACTGGGACGAGAGCGCCTGGTTGAAACACCGAGAACAATCGGATGAAGAAAGATGGGAAGGACCACCGTTGCCAATTCTGTGTAAAAAACCGTACGCTGAGAGAATCGGCCGTCTTCTGGACGATGTCAGGGTAGAGAGGCGAGTGGCATTCAGAATGTGTAGTTAATTGTAAGATGGAAAGGCCTGAGGTCGCGGACGGGGGGCAGGGGGAGGGAAGGGTGGAGGATGAACCGTGGGGACGTGGGAAGGGGGGGAGGCAGGGGGGGCGGGAAGCAATATGGGTCTGGTAGTGGTTTTGGTTCCGGTTCCGGTTCTGGTTCTGGCTCCGGTTCCGGATTTGGTTCTGGTTCCAGTTCCGGTTTCGGTTTCGGTTATGGTTCTGGTTCCGGTTCTGGTTTCGGTTCCAGTTCTGGTTCCGGTTCTGGTTCCGGTTCCCTTCTTCTCCTGGGGTTCGAAGAAGAAAGCCCCCCTGGTCACGATTCCGGTTCTGGTTTCAGTTCCGGTTTCCTCCTTCCAGGCTTGAAGAAAACCTTCAGGTTCTGGTTTAGGTTCCGGTTCTGGTTCTGGTTCCGGTTTCCTTCTTCGGGATTTTGAAAAGCACCCTCCAGGTCACGGTTCCAAATCTGGTTCTGGCTCCACTTCCGGTTCCAATTTCCATTCTCTTCGGATCTCGCCCCAAAAAGGACCCGCATGATCACGGTTCTGGTTCTGGTTATGGTTATGGTTCCGGTTTCCGTCTTCTTCTTCTTTGAAACAAAGCCACCCTGGTCACTGTTCCAGTTCTCGTTCCAGTTCCAGTTCCGGTTTCCTTTTTCTTCTGGCCTTAAAGACGGCCCCCCTGGTCACTGTTCCGGTTCTCGTTCCGGTTCCAGTTCCGGTTTCCTTCTTCTTCTGGCCTCGAAGGAGGCCCTGGTGGTCACGGTTCCGGTTCTGGTTCCGGTTCCGGTTCCCGTTTCCTTCTTCTTCTGGTCTCGAAGAAGGCCCCCCTGGTCACGGTTCTGGTCCCGGTTCCGGTTTCCTTCTTCTGGCCTCGAAGAAGGCCCCCCTGGTTACGGCTCCGGTTCTGGTTCCGGTTCGAGTTCCAGTTTCTTTCAACTTCTGTCTACAGGGCCCTGGTCACGGTTCTGGTTTTGGTTCCGGTTCCTGTTCCGGCTTCTTGTTTTTCTTGGCCTCGAAGAAGAAGGCCCCCCGGTCACGGTTCGGGTTTGGGTCCCTTCTCCTCCTTCGAAGAAGACCCCCGTGGTCACGGTTCTGGTTCCGGTTCTTGTTTTGGTTCCGGTTTCCAGAAGAGTCCCCTAGGTCACGGTTCTGGTTTTGGTTCCGGTTTCGGTCCCGGTTTCTTTCTGTTGGTCTCTTCCAAGACACACCTGGTCACGGTTCAGGTTTTGGCTCCGTTCTCCCTTTTCCCTTGGAGCCGACGTTGATGGCGATGATGACGATGACGATGACGACGACGATGATGGCGATGATGATGGTGAGGGTGCTGATGACGATGATGGTGATGATGCTGATGATGATGATGGTGATGATGATGCTGATGATGATGATGATGATGATGATGATGATGATGATGATGATGATGATGATGATGATGATGATGATGATGATTATGATGATGATGAAACTGTTTTTGATGATGATCATTGCGAGTTTGCGGGGGCAAACATGAAATGAGGACGACGAGGACGAGCACGACAAGGGCGAGGACGACGGGCATGGGGCAGGAGAAAGCGCTCGGGAGGAACATCAGGAGGTGGGGGGGTGCAACTTCGAGGAGGAAGAAGTGGGGTAGCAGGAGGGGGGCGACACCACGGGAGGGGGGCAAGAGAAGACGGAGAGGAGGCGGATTTGGAGGAGCAGGAGGAGGAGGTGAGCAAAGCAAACAGGCGGGAGGTGGTGGAGGAGACGGGAAGGCTTGACACGAAGCCTTAATGAGAAGAATTAAGATGGGGGGCTGGCATAGATCATGAAGAGGAAAATTGATGATGAGGAGTGTTACCATCAAGAGGAGGAGCGGTGCATCAAGTCACCACAACGATCGCGATCTGAGGGGGTGGAATGCATCAGGACACATGGAGGGATGCACGGACCAGCAACATGGGGGGAGGAGAGATGTACACGGATGCCAGTGACTGTTTTCGGCGGTCCGATAGGCGGGGCGCAGAGTGGCAGCAGCATCAACAAAATGGTAGGGATGGGGAAAATTGAACGTGATGCATATGCTGCTGTTGATCGTGAGAATGATAGCGATGCTGATGGCGATGTTGATGGGGATGATAAACATCAGGAAAGCCGCCCCAGGACCCAGAAAGGGACCAGTCATGGTCCTGGCTGCGGGGCGGCAACATGTTTCGGACTCCACATCATGCCGCCCCAGGACCAGGACTAGAGGCCTCCTAGATGGGGTCCGAGTAGATGGGGTCGGAGGATCGCGCCGCATCGCCGATACATCGGCGAAGCATCGCCGATACATCGGCGGTGCATCGGCGATGCGATGGCGGCGTCGGCGATGCATCGGCGACGTCGGCGTGGAGAAAATCAGCCCCACATCGAGCCGCATCGCCGATGCATCGCCGATTTATCACCGATGCATCGGCGATGCGGCGCGATCCTCCGACCCCATCTGCTCCGACCCCATCTAGGAGGCCTAGAAGGACTGCGACTCGTCACGGTCCTGGCCCCTGGGCGGCATTACTATTCCGATTCCAATTACTGCCGTCCCGAGAGCAGGACCGCGACACGTCACGGTCCTGGTCTCGGGGCGGCATCATCACTCCGGACCCTACTGCCGCCCCGGGATCAGGACCGCGACAGGTTCTTGGTTCCGGGGCGGCATTATCATTATTCCGAACACTATTAATGCTGCCCCGGGAGTAGGACCGCGATTGGTCACGGTCCTGGTCTCGGGTCGGCATATGATTCCGACTTCAAATGTTGCTGCCCCGAGCGGCATTATTATTCCGAACCATGAGAATGCCGCTTCAAAACCAAGACTGCGACTGGTCACGGTCCTGGTCACGGGGCGGCATGATTATTCCGAACCCTAGTAGTGCCTTCCTGGGACCAGGACCGTCACTGGTCACGGTCCTGTTCACGGGGCAGACCTATTATTCCGAATCCTCATAAGGCCACCCGCGACTAGGACCGCGACCAGTCGCAGTCCTGGCTGTGGCCCTGGGAACCAGGAATATTCCGAACCCGAATGATGCCGCCCTGGGACCAGGACCGCGACTGGGCACGGTCCTGGACTCCAAATATTGCCGCCCCAGGCGCAGGACCACGACAGGTATCGGCGACCCGCTATTATTCCGAACCCTACCTGGGACCAGGACCGCGACTGGTCACGGACGGTCCTGGCAACAGGGCGGCACTATTATTCCGAACCCAAAATGCCGCCCGGGTGGTCTGGTGGTCTGGTGGTAGACGTCCGTTGGTCTGGTGCTCTGGTGCTCTGGTGGTCTAGACGCCTGGTGGTCTGGTGGTCTACACGTCTGGTGGTCTACACGTGCGCTGGTCTGGTGCTCTGGTGGTCTGGTGGTCTAGACGTCTGGTGGTCTGGTGGTCTACACGTCTGGTGGTCTGTTGGTCTGGTGGTCTAAACGCGCGCTGGTCTGGTGGTCTGGTGGTCGCGCGGTTTGGTGTACCCTGCATCCCTCGTGATAGACGTGCGCTTGTGTGGTGCAGCACCCTCTGCTAGGCAAGGCCCCATCCCCCAAGCTGATTGTTGTTTACAACAACAAAAATCCCCGGTGCTAGACGCGCCCCTGCGTGGTGCAGCGCCCTCTGATAGATGCCCCCGTGTGGTGCAGCACCTTCTGCCAGGAAGAGCCCCTCCCCAAGCTGAACACAAAAAAACGCATTATTGGTGTTATACGTGCCCCTGTGTGGTGCAGCACCCTATGCCAGGCAAGGCCCCTCCCCAAGCTGAATTTCACAAACATCCTTGGCGTCAGACGTCCCCCTGCGTGGTGCAGCACCCTCTGCTAGTCAAGGCCCCTCTCCAAGCGGATGAAACATGCGTCCTTTGTGTTAGACGTGCCCCTGTGCGGTGCGGCGCCCTCTGCTAGGCAAGGCCCTCCCCAAGCTGATTGTATACATATGTCTCAAAACATCCTGGGCGTTCGACGTGCCCCTGTTTGGCGCAGCACCCTCTGCTAGGCAAGGCCCCTCTCCAAGCTGATTAACAAAAACACCCTTGGTGTTAGTCGCGCCCCATTGTGGTGCAGAACCCACTGCTAGCCAAGGCCCTTCCCCAAGCTGATTAAACAAGCATCCTTGGTGTTAGACGTGCCCCTGTGTGGTGCAGCACCCTCTGCTAGGCAAGCCCCCCCCAAGCTGATTAACAAACAAAATGGTGATAGACGCGCCCCTGCACGGTGCAGCACCCTCTGCTAGGCAAGGCCCCTCCCCAAGCTGTTTGAAATCACATCCCTGGTGTTAGACGTGCTCCCGTGCGATGCAGCACCCTCTGCTAGGTAAGGCCCCTGCCCAAGCTGATCAAACATGCATCCTTGGTGCTAGACGCGCCCCTGCATGGTGCAGCACCCTCTGCTACACAAGGTTCCTCCCCAAGCTGGTTTTTGAACAAAACATCCTTGGTGTTAGACGTGTCCCCGTGTGGCGCAGCACCCTCTGCTCGGCAAGGCCCCTCCCCAAACCGATATGCAAAACACATCCTTGGCATTAGAAGTGCACCAGCGTGATGCAGCACCCTCTGCTAGACAAAACGCCTCCCCAAGCTGACTTAAACAAAAACAGCCTTGGTGTTAGACGTGCGACAGTGCGGTGCAGCACCGTCTGCTAGACAAGGCCCCTCCCCAAGCTGATTAAAACAGCATCCTTGGTTCTAGACGTGCCCCACTGAAGGGCAGCACCATCTGCTAGGCAAGGTTCCTCCCCAAGATGATTCAAAAACACATCCTTGGTGTTAGACGTGCCCCCTGCGTGGTGCAGCACCTTCTGCGAGGCAACGCCCCTCCCAAAGCTGATTAAACAAGCATCATTGCTTTTAGACGTGCCCCTGCGTGGTGCAGCCCTCTCTGCAAGACAAGGCCCCCCCCCGAGCTCAATTTAACAAAAACATCATTGGTGCTAGACGTGCCCCAGTGTGGTGTAGCACCCTCTGCTAGACAAGGCCCCTCCCCAAGTTGATTCAAACAGCATCCTTGGTTCTAGACGTGCACGACTGAAGGGGCAGCACCTTCTGCTAGGCAAGGACCCTCCCTAAGCTGATTCAAAAACACATCCTTGGTGTTAGACGTGTCCCCTGCGTGGTGCAGCACCTTCTGCTAGGCAAGGCCAACCCAGACAAACATCATTGGTGTTAGACGTGCCCCTTTGTGGTGCAGCCCTCTCTGCATGGCAAGGCCCCCCACCCCGAGCTCAATTTAACAAAAACATCATTGGTCCTAGGCGTGCCCCAGTGCGGTGCAGCACCCTCTGCTAGGCAAGGCCCCGCCTAAAGCTGAGTCAAAACACATCCTTGGTGTTAGACGTGCCCCCTGCGTGGTGCAGCACCCTCTGCTAGGCAAGGCCCCTCCCCAAGCTGATTTAAACAAAGACATCCTTGGTGCTAGACGTGCCCCTGTGTGGTGCAGCACCCTCTGCTAGGCAAGGCCCCTCCCCAAGCGGATAAAAACGGTATCGTTGGTGCTAGACGTGCCCCTGCGTGGTGCAGCACCCTCTGCTAGGCAAGGCCCCATCCCCAAGCTGATTCACACAAAAACATCCTTCGTGTTAGACGCGCCCCTGTGTGGTGCAGCACCATATGCCCGGCAAGGCCCTTCCCCCAAGCTGATTGTTTTAAAACAACAAAAAATCATCCTTGGCGTTAGACGTGCCCCAGTGTGGTGCAGCACCCTCTGCTAGGCAACGCCCCTCCCCAACCTGAATACAAAAATAAAACATCCTTGGTGTTAGCCGTGCCCCTGCGTGGCGCAGCACCCTCTGCTAGGCAAGGCCCCTCCCCAAGCTGATTTAAACAAAGACATCCTTGGTGCTAGACGTGCCCCAGTGTGGCGCAGCACCATTAAAAACACATCCCTGGTGTTAGACGTGCCCCCGCGTGGCGCAGCACCCTCTGCTAGGCAAGGCCCCTCCCCAAGCTGATTTAAACAAACGCGTCCTTGGTGTTAGACGTGCTTCAGCGTGGTGCAGCACCCTCTGCTGGGCAAGGCCCCTTCCCCAAGCTGATTTCCCAAGTGTTTAAAAAAAGCATCCTTGTTGTTAGACGTGCCCCTGTTTGGCGCAGCACCCTCTGCTAGGTAAGGCCCCTCCCCAAGCTGAATGAAAACAAACAAAAAGTCCTCGATGCTAGAAGTGCCCCAGTGTGGCACAGCATAAAACAGCATCCTTGGTTGTAGACGTGCCCCCACTGAGGTGCAGCATCCTCTGCTGGGCAAGGCCCCTCCCCAAGGTGATTCAAAACACATCCTTGGTACTCGACGTGCCCCTGTGTTTTGGTTTGTTTTGTAAATGGTCGTCTATTTGTATATACAAATACAAGAGAGAGAGGGGGGGGGGGAAACGTGCTAGACGTGCCCCACTGTGGCGCAGCACCCTCTGCTAGGCGAGGCCCCTCCCTAATATGATGTCTTAACCATCTAAACATCCTTGGTGTACCACGTGCCCTTTTGTGACCCTCTGCTAGGCAAGGCCCCTCCCCAAGATGGCACATATATATACACACACACACACACACACACACACACACAAAACATCCTTGGTGCTAGACATGCCCCTGTGTGGTGCAGCCTCTCTGTTAGGCAAGGCCCTTCCTCAAGCTATTAAAACAAAAACAACAACAAAAAAAACAAAAAACATTGGTGCTGGACGCAACCCGCTGTGGTGCAGCACCCTCTGCTAGTCGAGGCCCCTCCCCAAGCTGATTAAAAAACCATCCTCAGTGCTTGACGTGCCGCGCTGTGGTGCGGCAAGGATCCTTCCCAAGCTGATTAACACGTGAGTGTAAACAAGTTCATTGGTGCTAGACGCGCCCCTGTTCCACTAGCCCCCCCTGCAAGGCAGGGTTCACCGCCAAAGTAAATTCAGCCAACTCTGTGTTGCCAGACTCTTGTTGCGGTCAGGGTGCACTATCAGGAGAATGCCGCCCAGAGACAGCGACCAGTTCCAGTTTTGATCTCGGGCAGGGCGCGGTCGGGGCACATTATTGCAATAGCTCAATAAAGATGCCAGTCCGCGACCGCGACCAGAACCAGTCCTGATCTTGGTCGTGGTCGGAATGCACGTTTGCATTATGAAGCCTACCTGATAAAATTCCGCCACACGACCAGAACCAAGACCAGTCCTGGTCACGGTTGCCGTTCCGGTTTCCATTCTGGTTCCGGTTCTGGTTCTGGTTCCCCTTCTGGTTCTGGTTATGGTTCTGGTTCTGGTTCTGGTTTCCTCGTTCGTCGGGGTCCCAAAAAAGACCCCCCAAGTTACGGTTTTGGTTCCAGTTACTGTCCCGATTCCGGTTTCCTTCTTCTTCGGGGTCCCAAAGAAGACCTCCAAAGTCACGGTTTTGGTTCCGGATCCAGTTCCGGTTCAGGTTTCCTTCTTCTTCGGCTGGGGCCCCAAAGAAGACCTTCAAGATCACGGTTTTGGTTCTGGTTCCGGTTCACTCGGGTCCCTTCTTCTTCGGGATCCCAAAACAAAACCCCCCAAAATTACGGTCTTGCTGGTTCCGGTTCTGGTTCTCTTCTTCGGGGTCCCACCTCTCAAACTTTGGTTCCGGTTCCGGTTTCCTTCTCAAGATCTCCAAAGTCACGGTTTGGGTTCCAGTTTTGGTTCCGGTTTCCTTCTTCTTTGGGGTCCCAGAGACTTCCAGGTCACGGTTTTGGTTCCCGTTCCGGTTCTGGTTCTGGCTTCCTCCTTCTTCGGGATCCCAAAATTGACCTCTCGGGTCACGGTTCTGGTTCCGGTTCTGGTTCTGGTTCTGGTTTCCTTCTTGTTCTTTGGTCCATGACGGTCGTCGTGGTTCCGGTTCCGGTTCCGGGTTCCTTCTTCTTATTTTTCTTATTCTTCTGGCCCAGGAACGCCTCAGATCCTGGTTCTGGTTCTGGTTCCGGTTTTGGTTCAAGTTTCCGTATTCTTCTTCCGCATTCCGAAGAAAGCCTCTTAGGTCACGGTTCCACTTCCAATTCCAGTTCCGGTTTTCTTCTTCTTCTTCTTCTTCTTCTTCTTCTTCTTCTTCTTCTTCTTCTTCTTTGGTTCGGAGGGCCCCTGAGGTCCCGGTTCTGGTTCTGCTTCCGGTCATGGTTCCGGTTTGGGTTTGTCTTCTTTCGGCCCTTTTCCATTGTGGTTTTGGTTATGGTTCTGGTTCCAGTTCCGGTTCCAGTTCTGGTTTCCTTCTTCTTCCCCCTGCCGGGGAAGGGCGCCGAAATGACCACCAGACCCACACTCGCGGAACAAGGGAGGGGGGGAGAGAACGGGGGCAAGGGAAGCTGGTGCGGGGACGACGAGGGCGACGAGACGGGCGAAGACGAGGATGGGCACGACGATGGAACCAGAGCGGAAACCCAGGCAGAAATGGTGCCGAGACAAGGATAGGGACGGGGACCGAGGCGGCGACAGCGGAGGCAGAGCTGGAGGGGGAAGGGGACAGGATCGGGAAGAGGGGCCCTGACCTCTGGCGACGCAACGCAATCGCGCCAAGAATCGCTCGCCCTGTCGGAAAATGGACACCGCTCCTGGGCCCCGGGACCGTCAAAATCCAGCTCGGGACCCAGACCCCCTCGAGTCATGAAAAAATCTCGACGGGAGGTTTTTCTATGTTTTCGGCCTCCGGGGGCCCTTACCGGCCCTCGGGACCGTCAAAAAACGACTCGGGGTGAAAAACCGGTCCCGGCGAATAGGTCCGGACCTCTGGAGGTCGCGTCATGAAAAAATCATGGCGTCGGGGGTCTGGGGATGAATAACGAGTTGCGGGGAAGGGTCGATTGGGGCCCCACCTCTGTCACCAAGGAATACCGAAGTCGTCGCGCCGATCAGCTCGCCGAGAGCGCTGCGCGAAGCACGCGGTGACCGGCCGAGTGGCCCTGCTGCCACTACTCTACCGAAGCAGTGGTAGCAGCACTACGCCACCGTGCCCCACGGCACGTTGAGGCGGCCCGGTCGAATGCTAAGTTCGGCGACTCCGAAGAGTGTGGTTTGCGAAGGGTGTGGTTTGCAACCGGCACTCTGGGGAGCATCCTGGGGGGCACCCTGGGGGGCGCGCGGGGACCTCGATAGAGTTCTCACGCGCCCCAAGAAGCCCCGACGAGGACAGCGTCGTGCCCCCCAGGCCCCAACGGTGCCGATCGCAAACCACACCCTGGTGTAACCATACCCTTTGTAGTCGCCGACAAGTGCTGCCTAGTAGCGTTGATGGAAGAGACGCCCCCCTCCCGGTCACACTTCGCTACGTGCACTGGCCCTCTCTCTCCCGAAGCTGCCCCAGCGGCCCGACGCCTCCCTCAGGCTCCCCACGGCATTCCGAAGCTTCTAAGACGGCTCAGGAAGGCCTTAAGAGGCATCCAACAGGCCCCAAGATGATCTCCAGGAGGCCCTCGAGGAGCCAAAAACAGCCTCAAGCCCGCCCAACAAGGCCCCAAGACGGCCTCAGAGGGCCCCAGAGGACCCAGGGACCCCGGGACTGCCCCACAGGAAACCAAGAAAGCCCCAAGACGGCCTGAATAGGCCCCATGAGAGCTCCCCGAGAACTGGTGGCAAGAAGAGGTTTCACATGCATCGGCCTTCTGGGGAGTGGCCAAAAAACTCCCACTCCGAGTCGGGATGCGACGTCCATCGCGCGACTCTTCGAGCTTGCGCGCGCTTTCCGCCATCCGCCAGATTCGTGGGACCGCCTTTCCCATTGGGAATGAAGAAGAGGAAGCGCAGTCGTTCACTCGTTTCCCGAACGCTCGCACTCACGCCTCTCCCCTGCGCCCCCGCCTCCTCGCCCCACTGGCGGGCCCTCCGCTCCCCCGGGTGGCCTGCGCCCAGACCTCCTTGGCTTCCGCGAAGCGTTGCTGTTTGTACAGCTCCGCGCCGCGATCCTGCGCGGCTGGGAAGCGGACGTCTGAAGAGCAGCCAGGAGAGGGAGGATTGGAGGTTCGAGGTTCCAGGCTTTCGAAAGGTGTTCCGCCATTGTGGGCCTCCGGGGCCCATCGTCGCCGAGAGGCCGTCCGCCTCGAGATCCTGGTCAAGCCGACCCCAGGAAAGGTGCGGGGGGGGGGTTCAGGTGGTCGGGCGGGGGGCAAGGAAGAGGGAGGGCCTTGTTCGAAAACGACGGGCTGATAGGTGCCAGCGCCCGCTGGCGGGACCATGCTGCGTGTTGGTTGCCCGCATGAGACACGGTGGCTCCCAGTGTCCGATTGCGCGTGTTGGTTCCCGTGTGGCGGGGGGCCTCCTCCCCAGGGCTGAGTTTCGTCAAGCGCCATCTGGCTGCTGCCCAGGAGGCAGGGGCCGCTGGCGGCCGAAGGTGGTCCCAAACCTTACGTCGCGACTTTTCTTGCCGACCTGGGGGTTGACTACCTACCAGACCACCCCAACCCAACCCGAAGACCCGAATTTCGGGTTGGGGGGGGTAAGGGTTCCACGCGTGTTTTTTCGATGTTTCCCGAACCCCCCCCACTAGAAATCGAGGCTAAATCTGAGCCTTCGGGTTGGGTTGGGGTGGTTTGGTGGGTGGTGAGGGGTGTCGTCCATGCGAGAGACCGACGGCGTGGGGGCAACGAACGACAGAAGGACCGCCGTTGCGGACAAGCGCCGGGGGCCGAGCTCAGACCAGGTGGGCGAGGCCGTGATCCTGGCGTGCCTGGACACACGCAACCCCAAACATTAAAAAGTTAGGGAGGGGAGGGGGAGGAAAGGGGGGAGAAGGCGGAGGAGGAGGAGGAAGATAAGGAGAAGGAGAAAGAAGAAGTCAGCGGTGTCGGTGTAGGCGCATGTGTCGTCTCCGCCTGTCCGCGGGTGCGTCACACTCCTGAGGATTGCTGTCCGCGTCGTCGCAGATGATGTCTGCAAAGTGGTCGTTGCGAGGTGACTCGTTGCGCGTGCTATCGAAAGCAACTGTGCCCTGGCTGCTGCTGGATCGGCTCGGTTCCTCGTGCGTCGTCGCAGTGTCCTGACGATCAGACGAAACATGCGTCTCCGGGTACGTCGCAGGTGCTGCCAAAGGTGTTCCGTGAGCGTCCACTTCTCTGCTCCGTAAAATGTTGTCGAGCTGACCATGCTGTTGAACAATCGGAATTGGCGCAGCAGTGGGATGCGTTTCCTGGTCAGCTCACGCGTGCAAAACAGCCCTCGCGCAGCGGTGAGTATCCGTGCCCATCGGGTTGTGGAAGCTGGTGATTTGACCGACATACTCGAAGCTGCCTTCGTAGGAAACGATATTGATGCCCATGTCTTGGAGAAGCACTATGCACAAGCTCGCCCTTCTGGTCCGTATCGCATCACCATGGCCACGCAGCACTGTGGTCTTCATCGGGCGCAGTTCAAGCAAGCCCGCGCGGCTCTGCTGCACGCTCGATGTCGCCAGTGAGTCTGGCTCGGCAAGGAGCGCGCCGCCCGCGACGCGCATGTCGGCGAGCTCCGAGGGAGTCGCAAATCCCAGTTCAAACCCCCCTGTTGCCTTTTTACTCCCACTCGGTGATCAGCGGCGCTGTGACGCGTTCCAGTCGGGCGTCCCAAAAAAAAAAAACCAGAGGCGAGAGGATCGTCCTGCCGTGCAACCCACGAACGGGTGCTAAGCCAGCTGCTGACGTCCGCCTTCCACGTGGCTGTCTCCCCCGCTCAGCGGCGGGAGTGGTGAGATGTATCCGAATTGGGCCCCTTGCGCCCTCAGTGCTTCCCTGATGCACTCCCGATCGACAGAACCCAAAGCGTTTTTTGAAGCCGGGCGCTGCGACCTGTCAGTTTGGGCCCCGCGCTTTGGCTCGCTCGCGCAGTAGGCGACGATGTTTACGATGATTGTGATAATGATACGCTCTCGAAGCGCGGCGACTAGCCACCAGGCCAAGACCTGAGACTAGGTACGGATACTTCTCGACGCATTCATCTCGATGCCCTACTAATAGCAACATCTGTCCAGCATGTCCCCAACGCAACGTCGAGTTGCGTCCGCCACCTAGGCCGCATTTCTCGACCCACCCCGTCTGGCTGAATAGAAAGACCCCGCCGCGGGCAGCACGGGCCCGAGCTCGCGTAGCCCAGCCCCGATCTTCGACCCAATCTCTGCCCCGGAATGCGACGGCACGGAAGGCCACACATCCCGGGCGTCGCTGAACGCGCGATGCCTGGCTCAACAGCCAGTCCACGAACTCCCTCGACTTCTGGATGTTCTTTGCGCCGCAGACAGCCCGAGCCCTGCGCGGGCAGAAATGGCCCGGCAACTGCCCGCGCGCGCATCATCCCCCCGAGAATGTTCCTGGTCTTTGTCGGGGGTGGCGCATAAAAGGCTCGAGCGCGCACGGTGGCGCAGTAGTCGAAACGCGCAGGGGTTCGGGAAAGTTCTGCGGAAGTGCATGGGCCCCACTGCGCGGCGCCACCGCGATTGGCCGTTTCGCCTGAGACATCCTCGAAAATGTGCGCTCCGGGACGCCGCGCGAGAGGTGGTCCGGGCTGTTTCGCTTGAGACATCCTCGAAACTCTGAGCCCCGAGGTGCCGTGCGAGAGGTGGTCCGGGCCGTTTCGCCTGAGACATCCTCGAAACTCTAACCTCGGAGATGCCGCGCGAGAGGTGGTCTGGGCCGTTTCGCCTGAGACATCCTCGAACTTCTGAGCTCAGTGATGCCTTGCGCGAGGTGGTCCGGCCCGTCTCGTCTGAGACATCCTCGCAACTCTGAGCTCTGAGATGCCGCGCGCAAGGTGGTCCGGCCTGTTTCGCACAGGACATTCTCACAACTCTGAGCTCCCAGATGCCGCGCAAGAGGTGGTCCAGCCTGGGGGCCCAGAAAACCACATGTTACATATCCTCCCTGGGACCCTGGGAGCCCGCCTGAGACATCCTCGAACTTCTGAGCTCTTAGATGCACTGCGCGAGGTGGTCCGGCCCGTTTCGCACAAGACATTCTCGCAACTCTGAGCTCTGAGATGCCGTGCGCAAGGTGGTCCGGCCTGTTTCGCACAAGACATTCTCGCAACTCTGAGCTCCAAGATGCCGCGCAAGAGGTGGTCCAGCCTGGGGGCCCAGAAGACCACATGTTACATATCCTCCCTGGGACCCTGGGAGCCCCAGGAGGCCCCAGAGAGATGACCGCGCTGCAAGTGGGGAAATGCACTTCCGAACTCCCCCGCGACCCCTCTCGGCACCCATCCCTGCGCGCGGGCCCCCCGCGTGAGAGGCCTCGCCAAGCTGGGGGCCTCCGATCACCACGCCAAGCTCCGTCGGTGCGCAGAGTGGGAGGTCGTCGTTCGCGGGCCCCCGCCGCGCGCTCTCCACCGCGGCATTGCACGGGCGCCCGTGAGCATCCGCGAAGCCATCTGCCACTGAATGCCTCGCCGTGCGTTCGGCGCCATCTTTGCCCTCCTCCTCCTCCTCCTCCTCCTCCTCCTCCTCCTCCTCCTCCTCCTCCTCCTCCTCCTCCTCCTCCTCCTCCTCCTCCTCCTCCTCGCCACGCGGGCAAAGAGAGCCCGCGCCCCACGCGCCTGGACGCGCGCACTGCTCGCCGCGTCTCTGGACTGCCCAAAACACGTTCGCTACATTGGTTTGTCGCGTCTTCCGCATCTGCGCGCGGATCGCTCGCTGCACGAGATTGCTCACATTTCCGCGGGCGTGGCGGCCGCCACTAGGAGTCTGCTGTCGCTGCGCGGTTGAACTGCGCAGTCGCGCTGGCCCTCGGCAGGGTCGCCAGCCCGCCCGCGCGCCGTCTGGAGCCGCTCCTCCTCGGTCGCCTTCCCGCGACGGCGCAGGCGGCAGCGGCGCCGATGCCGACCCGATCAACGCGCTCGCCCAGTGTTTGTGGGTCGGAGGGTAGTTTGTCTGGGCGTACAGGGCAGTTTTTTATACATGGACTTTCTAAAAACATCTGATGTTTAATACATGATCCATGTATGAATAAATGTATGCATGAACTCCTCGTTGTTTTTAATGCGAAAATCCCTGCATCTTTTATACATGATCCGCACGCGGAGCATGTAATAACAACGGCACTGTAGGTTTCGCCTGTGCTGGTCGCAGTAGCTGGGCGCGTCGGTGCTAGTGCCAGCCAGGGCCTCGGGCGCGAGGCGCTTCGCGTGGCCGAGGCCGTCCGTCGCCGCTGCGCGGGCGCCTGCATATCACCGCGGTCGACGTCTGCAAGTCGGCGGCAGCAGCCGGAGCCTAAATTTAGGTCGGGCCTGCCCCCCTACAGGGGGATTTTCGACGAAAAATCAAAGATATCCGAAAAATACCCAAAAATGTCAAAAAATGCTCCAAAAAATAGTCCACCGACTATTTTATTTTTGGATTTGTTTTGACTATTTTGGGGGTATTTCTTATTTTTCGTCGAAAATTCCCCTGTCGAAAACTCACGCCCGACTTAGGCCTCAAACGGCCCTTCGGCCGGCAGCGGCGTCCGCGCAGCACCGGAAAAAGCGCCCCGCTCGGCCAATCCGCAGTCGAGCCGATCGTGCTCGTCGCCGCTGGCGCTTGCCATCTGCTCGAGCACTGGTCTCCAAAGGACGCGCTCGCACCGACAGGCTCCTCCTGCCGATGACGCAGCCAGATGCCCCTCGAGTTTTGGCCCCCGCATCCGCCGACTCACAGAACAGCAGCAGCGACGACAGCGCACCGGCAACCAAGAACACCAACGAACGCCCAGGACCAGCAGCACCACGCACCACAGCAGGCGCCACCGACCGCAGCAAGCCAGCGGCACCACGGAACCCAGCCGAACAGACCGGCAGCAGCGACGACAGCCCACCAGCAGCCAACAACTCCAACAAACACCACCCACCAGCAGAAGCACCGACCACCCACCCCACCGACCGCCGCCCGCAGTCCAGCAGCACAGCAGACCACAGCAAATTAGCAGCACCACGAAGTCCAACCGACTCACGAACTAGCAGGGCCACCGACCACCACAAACCAACAGCACCACTAGCAACGGCCGACCCACAAACAAGTAGCATCGCCGACATCTGACCAGCAACCAGCAGCACAGCCACCGACACAGACCGCCACCACCACCAACAAAAACCAACGACCATCAACCCAGCAGCAGCCACGACAGCCCACCAACAACCAGCAACTCCGACAGATGCCACCAACCGGCACCACCATCGACCAATCGCCCCACCGCCCCATGCTGGCAGACCAGCAAAACAACCCACCACCGCAATCCAGCAGCGCCACGAAGCCCAGCCGACCTACAAACCAGCGGCGCCACCAACAGATCAAAAGCAAGCAGCGGCACAGCCACCGACCACCACAGACAAGCAGTACCACCAGCAACCACTGACCCGCACACCAGCAGAAGCGACGACAGCCCACAGCAACCTACTACACCAACAAGCGCCAACGGCCAGCAAAATAGCTGAACACGCGCCCCACCCACCCGCGGCCGCAGTCCAGCAGCACAGCCGACCACCGCAAACGAGCAGCACCACGACGCCCGGCTGACTCACAGACCAGCAGCACCACCGAAGATCTAAAAGCCACCAGCAGCACAGCCACGGACCGCCACAGACCAACAGCACCACTGACAACCCCTGACCCACAGAACCGCAGCACCGACTATAGCCCACCAGCAACCTACAACACCAACAGACGCCACCAGCCAGCAGCACCACCACTGACCACACACCCCACCGGCCCACGCCCGCAGACCAACACCGCAACCGACCACCGCAAGTCAGCAGCACCACGAAACCCAGCCGACTCGGAGACCAGCAACACCACCAAAAACCCGACAGCATCCAGCAGCAGAGCCACCGACCACCAGAGACCCACAGCGCTACCAGCAACCAGTGACCCACAGACCAGAAGCTGCGTCACCAGCAGACCATGAACCAGCAGCACGAACATCGACTACCACAGACCCACAGCACCACCCACAACCACAGACCCTCAGAAAAGAAGTGGCGACTGCAGGTCCCCAGCAAGCGCCAACACCAACAACCGCCGCGGACCAGCACCACCGCCAACAGCACCAACATTCGCCACCGCGCAGAATAACAGCAACACAACGCAGGAACCATCAGCGAAGCCGAGCACCCCCACCTCCCAGCAGCACAATCGGCCAACGCCAACGCCCGGCCCGCACAAGAGTATCGTTTACAGCCAGCAGCATCATCAGACAGAGCAGAACGACCGCGCACACATCGAAGTCCTGCACAAAAACATCTAGCCACTTTCAACAGGGTCCGCGTCAGTGAGGTAGTCTAGGAGGTCGAAACCAATTAGTGGGATTTCGACATCGTCAACGAAGCGTTGCGAACAACAGCAGAAAAGTGTTGGAAAACCTCGGCGGGACACGCCTCGGCCAGATCGGGCAACAACAAAGCAACCCATGGAGTCGCTATCCTCAGACATCGACGCTGGACCAACACGTTCGGAGAACACGAGCTCTTTCGCCCAGACTCGATGCGGTATCGTTGCCGACAGGTCGGCTGAACTTACAATTGGGCGCAGCATGTTTCGTACACTCAATGGGATTCACAAAGAGGGCATCAAAACACGGCATCACATGGTGCTTGCGGGTGATTTCGGCGCATAGGTTGGAGCATCCCTGGTTCCTGACGACACATACGACGATGGCGCCGACAACTTCGATCACGCCACTTCAGGATGCGTTCCACCAGGCGGGGCACAAGGGATCCAAGGGAAGGATAAAGGCAAAATCGCACAACCGAGTAAGTGCTCCAATTTGGTAGGGCCGGCATGATACCAGAGCGGGCAGGCTAGTTTTTGGGAGGCCTTTGGCATCTCATTCACGCATCGACTGCGCGACTGGCACCTTCACTTCGTTTCCCCAGGCAGAGCACCCGATCTCCACGTCTACGATGCTGGCCGCCGCAGTTGTTCCCAACACTTGCACCATGAGATCCTCCCTCATGGTGCGGGTTCCGTCACATGGGATGCCCAAGAAACGGTTGAGGTTGCACGCGGTGAAAACCTCGCTGGTTCACGTTGCGGCGCTCCGTCTTGGTGAGGTTGTCCGTGAATCGCAGTGTGGTTTGCTGGGGGTCTCCTGGTGCCTGTGGCGGGATCCATCTCAAACGTTTTGGAACATGTTCCTGCTCGCGTGCTTCGAGCTGGATCGCTGAATCTCACTTTATCTCATCGATCTGGCTCTGAACTTTGTTGAACTGTTCCTAAGTGGCGTCCTCGTGCTTCGTCAGCTTGTCGCCCATGATGTCCATCATGCGTTTCGACATTGCATCGACGAGAGCCTGCTCGCTGGGGATTCGTGTAGGTCCCTGGTCCTCATCTTATCCGTCTTCCCTAGCTTTCTTGCGCTCCAAAATTGAGCCAGTAGTGAATATCGCCTACCGGATACTGTCCAGCGGGGTATGGAGTAAGGGGGGTGAGTTTCGAGCGTTCTGGAATGACTCAATATGGAGTGTAAGGATCCTGGATATCTTGATCCTAAATGGCGTGATATTTGATCCTTGATCCTGGATTATGTGACGGGCAACGTAACCTTCCTTTTCGGGGTCCCCTGTCGGCGATGAACGGGCGTCTGGCGCCGACGACGACGACGACGACGACGACGACGACGACGACGACGACGACGACGACAACGACAACGACGACGACGACGACGACGACGACGACGACGACGGCGGCGACGACGACGACCACGACGACGACGACGACGACGACGACGACGACGACGACGACGACGACGACGACGACGGCGGCGGCGACGGCGGCGACGGCGACCATAGCGACGGCGTGGCGCAGCCCCCTGGGGCCCCCCAGCGGCTCGCCCCTCCTTCTCCTGCATCGCCAGCTCCAGCTGCCGCTCGGGCTCGTCCGCGTCCTGAGCACAGAGAAGCGCAGCGGGCCCGTGCGCCGGAGGAGGAAGCGGAGGCGGAGGCGGAGGAGGCGGAGGCGGAAGCAGAGGAGGAGGAGGAGGAGGAGGAGGAGGAGGAGGAGGAGGAGGAGGAGGAGGAGGAGGAGGAGGAGGATAAGGCTCCAGCGGGCTCGGCTGCACGGGGCGACGAAGCCAAAGAGCTCTCGAGCTGTAATTGCGCCGTGTTTCACGCTGCCTGGCTCTGGAGCACGTCGGATGGCTTCTGGATGCGAGCCTCGGCGGCTTGAGCCCAAGGGGGGGGAGTGGTAGGCGGAGCACGGAGGAGGAGGAGGAGGAGGAGGAGGAGGAGGAGGAGAAGGGCACCGCGAGGGGGGAGGGGGAGGGGAGGGGAGGGGAGGGGGAGGGGAAGGGGAGGGGAGGGGAGGGAGAGGGGAGGGGAGGGGAGGGGAGGGAGGGGGAGAGGAGCAGAAGACGAAGCCAGGACGAGGACAAATTGGAACGAGGATCCCGCGGCGGAAGGTGTATCGGGCGCCGCGGCCGTCCCAGAGCGTTCCAGAACGCTCTGATAGCGTTCCGGAACGCTCTGGAACGGAATCGTCATCGTCCAAGCCCCGTCCGAAAGCACAAGGAGGAGGGAGAGAAGGAGGAGAGGGAAGGACTTCGCCAGAAATCACGGTGTGGAACGAAGAGAGAAGGAAGAGGGACGGAGGCGGTGGGGGAGGAGGCCCAAAGGTGAGTCGGGGGGGAAGGAGCGCCGTTGGTGCGTCGGGTGTGGGCGCACAGCGGCGCTGCTGGCACCACGAGGAGCCAAAGGAGGGGAAAGAGGAGAGAGGGGAGAGGGGGGAGGAGCAGGATGCCCCCATGCTCCTCCAGTGCCCCCCCCCGCCTCCCGAGGAGGGCAAAGGGGGAGAGGGGGCGAAGGGGGGTCGAAGCGGGGCGAGGGCGAGGGGAACGATACAGACAGCAGCCAGAAAGCGTCGCCCACTTCGGTGCCCGCGGCAGTGCCCGCTGAAGTACCCGCGAAAGTGCTCGCCCGCTGAAGCGCCCGCTTCGGTGCCCGTTGAAGTGCCCGCTTCGGTGCCCGCTGAATAAAAAGCGGTGCCCGCCGAAAAACCCGCTTCGGTGCCCGCTTCGGTGCCCACCCGGATGCCGGCGAGGTCGCCCCGAGGGGCCCCTGAGCGCGGGCCTCTGGCGGCCCCCGCGGCAGGCAGGCTCCGGCTCGGCGCTCCGCTCGGCCCTACCGGTCCTCGGCCCCTGCGCCTGGGAGGCGGCTCGGCCTTCGGCCCGCCCGGCGCGCCCCCCACACGCGGGGCCATCCAGGAGCAGCCGCGAGCACCGCGGCTGTTGTCCATGAGCTCGACGCTACGAGCTGCGCACCACTTCGTACACCAGCGTCGACCAGCGTCGATCAGCTTGTACACCAGCTGGTACGGCTTGCACCACACACACACCTATTGATAGCAAACCACCCTGAGTCTGAAATGGTGCTAGAAGGCGGCCGCCTAGTCGAAGTAGGAGCCGCCGTTGGGGTCGAACGTAGCAGGAGCCGATGACCAGCCCCATCCGGCACGCTGCCGCCTGCATGGTTCCGCGTCGTTCCGGGGTCCTCCCCGCAGCATGTGTGATCCATCCTGACTTGGACGTCACCCGGGGCTGGGTGCTCCAGAGGGAGGAAGGAAGGCGTAGATCTCTGGCGATCGCTGTCCGTTCCCCGTGGAAGTGTGGACACTCTTGCAACATGTGGCGGAGGCTGGCCAGCGGGCGGCGGCGCCAAGGGCACTCTGCTGCCGCGCCCCCCCCCGCGCGGGCGCTTTGGTGGACCCCGACCTGAAGATGTCGAGGAACTTCATGTCGCGGTGCGACAGCGATCTGTGCCACTTGGCCCAGACTGCGGCGCTGGGGGCGCCCACGTCGACGCGGATCACTCCAGCGGCGTCAAGCCTCGTACCGCGTACGCTTTCAAGACAACGCACCCGCGCTACTGCACGCAGGACGCGTTCTGCTGCTGAAGGCGAAGATGTCTCCACTCGGGCTCAAACCTTCCAATAGTTATCCCCAGCAGCTCACAGCGTTCGGATACGGCACGTCGCACGAATAAGCCCCACATCGAGGATGGGATGGCCAACGCTTCGACTGCAAGGATGGCGGGCAAGAAAAGCGGGTGCAATGTGAGGCGCCGAGCCCACCATCGCCCCTGGCACCACCACGAGCACTTTGATCGTAGAATGGCCCGGAAGAGCTGCCCTGGCACCGCGCGAGGGACGGGCGCCACCTGCGGGGCCGCCCACATCCGAAGCCGGCGCACGCATGCGACGCCGAGCCCCTCGCGCACGTCCACGGCCCCGGGGAGCGAGGCGAGAACCGCGAGGGCAGCTAACAGTTTCTCCCACCCCACCCTCGGGAGGATGGGCTGAGATGGGTCTGCCGGTACGGCCGCAAGGCCGAGGTGCTCTACCGTTTGCATTCCTTGAGAGCCCCAGTCCTGGCGACTGCTGGCATTCCCCGCGAAGCCGACGTCGCTGTCGAAGGCCTGCGCGGCCGCGAGCCCGGCCTGCAAATCCCCCCAAGGCGCGCTCCCCGTTGGCGCCCGAGCTTCCGTCGTCCAACAACGCCCAGCCCAGGGCGGGCTCTGGGCGCCAGGGCACGAGGGCTGCCGCCATGGTTCCTGGGGCGCAGCTGTCGCCCTGGGGCAAGGCTTTGGCAGGCCAGATGGCGTCCACGAGCTCGTCGGAGACGCGGCGCGCGCGGGGGCGGGCCCAGGCCAGCTTGCACGTCATGATGACCGTCTCGGGGACCTCCTCTTTCCTGAACGCCACCACGGCGATGCGGTGCGCTGTGTTGTCACATGCCTTCGCGAGGCCCACGTCTAGCCCCTTTCCGCGCATGCGACCACGAGCCATTGGCAGACAGCGAGCACCACGGATGCGCGCCGACGGCACGCGCACTGGTTGGCGGCCACCTCTGGCAGCGCGAGCGCGAGGGCGCTGAGACAGCTCCGGAGAAGCATGCTGGCCACGCCGAACGGGCGCGACTCGTTCTCGTCCTTTTTTGAAAAGCCCACCACGCGCCAAGGGAAGACCAGCATGGCCAGGTCGCGCGGGGCGCGGCCAGCGCGCTGCACGGGGTACATGGACGCGCGGCACCACAGGCAGTACATCTCAGTTGTGAGGGGCGGCGCAATGTGGAGCAGGAGCATCACCTCTCGCGACGACCACCCGTCGAACCCTGCAGCGCCCATGGCTTTCCTGAGAGATCGTGGAATCTTCTTCAGACGGGAACCGGTGCTCCTCGAAGTCGCTCTGCGGAAGGTCCACGTCCTCTGCCCACGACAGCCAGCGTGCCGCAAGCTCCGGGTCGTAGTCTGGGGGGTCCCAGCGCGGCTTCCACTCGCCCCGCACTGCCGGCGGCAGGAGCAGGCGCTCGGAAGCGCGGCGTGGCGTAGATGTAGATGTCAGAACTCCATTTGGCGAACAGGTGGCCCACGATCGCATACTGGAGTTGGAGATCTTCTGCTGCTCGGCGGCGATGGCCGCGGAGAGGCCGCCCAGAGCACGGCAATACGTGGGGATGCCCCCTGGCGGGGCCTTCACGACGCCATCCACGCATGTTTGGGCGAGCTTGGTCATGCACTTGTCGCCGAGCAGCTCGTCGCCCATGGAATGGTGACGCATCTGCTCGGTGAAGCTGCGGCGCAGGCGGGGGGCGCGCCAGAGCGCGATCGTCTCCTCCAGCCAGTGCGGCGGCGGGGCCGCCGTGTGCCAACTCGTGGGCATGCTGCCCTTTCCTCGCTCGGGCTTCCTCGAGCATACCACCCACACCGCTGCTTGGCCGTTGCTTATTCCAGGGCGTGTTCGGCCCTGGCGTACCACGCCTTCCACCAGCTAACGAAGAACTCCGTGACTGGTGGTTTCGGGATCAGCTCGTCGCACGACTCCATGATCGCGTCGGTCTCGGCGGCGGTGATGAAAGCTGAATTGTGGGCCTCGTACTCGGCTGTGTGCCTGTGCATCTCTTCGACAGCCAACGTCAAAACAGAGAGGCTGTGGTACGGGATGCCTTCCACGAACGTGTTCGACATGCGTGACGGTTTTTTATCGGGAACCCCTCCCCAAACCAATAGGCGCGCAAGCAGGATGCCGGCTGTGGGGGTCGGACCGCGAGGGGCAGCGGCCTGCCGCCTAAGCTCACCCGCCGGCCATAGCCGCGCTTCCAATTCAGGTATCCGAACAAGACTGCTGTGCCCGCCATGTCCCGGGTCCAACCAATTGCTCTGGTGAGCCAGGCAGGATCGCCCTGGGCGGGGCCTTAACCAGAGACGTAGGCTGCACTGGCCGCGCGGATGGCCACGGCGCGGTGGTCGAGGCTGCAGCTTCTACATACCGTGATCTTGCCCACAGAGCGGCGCCATAGGATGGCGGTACCACCCTGGACCTTGCTGCCTCTTGCATCCTTGGGCGGCGGGTCAGAACACGCCACGCCCCAACCAAACCGGGCAGCCAGCTTGATGAGCCAAGGAGGTCGTTGCACTGCGGGGCGGATCTCGCTCCAGGCCATCGCCGTGATCGACTTTAACTGCTGATGCCTGAATATAGCCTCCGCCCTGGCGCGGGTGAGGCTGGTGACGCTGCTCGAGGCGACCGTGACGTCCTCAGCGGTGTCACCCCTTCCGACCAGCGGGTCTGCCAGGGGAAGACGAGGAGGAAAACGGTGTACGCGAAGCGTTTCATGGGCACCTGCGTGAAGGGCTCGTCGATGAACACGGCCAACATGCGCACCTGCTTGCAGACGATCCCGGCCAGAACACCTACGATGGAGACGGCCCGACCCGTCTCGAAGGACAGTGTGAAACCGTCGATGGCCACGCCCAGCGTGCGCACATGCTTGCAAACGACCCCGGCCAGGACACCCATGATGGAGACGACCCGACCCAGCTCGAAGAAAGGTGTGGACACGTCGATGGCCACGCCCAGCGTGCGCACCTGCTTTCCAACGATCCGGGCCAGAACACCTACGATGTAGACGACTCGACCTAGTTCGAGGGACACTGTGAAAACGTCGATGGGTATACCCAGCATGCGCACCCGCTTGCAGATGTTCCCGGCCAGCCCCTCTAGGAAAAAGACGACCGGACACGGCTCGAAAAGGAACGTGAATACGTCGACGGGCACGCTCAGCATGCGCACCTGCTTGCAAAAGATCCCGGTCGGAATACCCATGAAGGAGACGACCCGACCTAGGTTGAAGAACAGCATGAAAACGTCGATAGGCACACCCAGCATGCGCACCTGCTTGAAGATGATCCTGGCCACATCTATGAGGGAAAACGAACGGACGCGGCTCGAAGAGGAACGTGCAGCCGTCGGGGGGCACGTTCAGCATGCGCACCTGCTTGCAAACGAGTGCCAAAAAATCGTCTCGATAGGGACGTCCTTTGAGACACCTTGAGCCTCTGCGAGTGATCCCGGCCGGGATACCTACGAAGGAGACGACCCGACCTTGGTTGAAAAGAAGTGTGAAACCGTCGAGGGGCACGCCCAGCATGCGCACCTGCTTTCCAACGATCTCGGCCAGAACACCTATGGGGGAAACGACCCGACACAGCTCGGAGGGCAGCGTGAAAGCGTCGATGGGCACGCCCAGCATGCACACGTGCTTGAAAAACGCCATGGTCAGGACCCCTACGAGGAGGACGGCCCGACCCGGCTCGAAATACATCGTGAAAAACCGTCGGCTGGTACGTCTAGCCTGCGCACCTGCTTGACATCGCCACCGCTGGAGAGGACCCCGGCCCAGCTCGGCGGTCGGGCACGGCGTCTCCAGGCAGTGGGCGTGGTGCATTTTGCTCAGTCACCGCGAGAGGCCCTCGGCACGCCGGGCCTCCGCGAGGCTGCGGCAGACGAAGTGGCGGCCGGCCTCCCGCGCGCGCCGCGCGGGAGTCCAGCTGGCACGAGCCGGCCGCGCCTGCTCCTGGCGGAGCATCCGGTTCTCGCGGCAGCTCCGGCGCAGCTCGGCCAGGTTCGCTGCGCGGTGCCTCTGGCGGGGCGCCCGCTGGAGCTCGGCCAGGCGCTCGGGCTTCCGAGCTCGCCCTCCGGCGTCGCGTGCTTCCGCCTGGCAGCGGCGTGCTCGGCCCGCGTGGCCTCGGCTTTCAGGGGGCCCGGGGAGCTCGCGAGGAGCTGTGCCCGGGAGACTGTCTGCTCGTTGGTCCTCGCCGTGCACGGGCAGCGCCGGGCCTCGGCGAGGGTGCGACTCGGGCCACACCGCGCGCACCTGCAGGTGGCGGCGGTGCCCTGCGTGGTCTGGCGGCGGCGGGCCTCCGTGCCGAGGAGGTCGCAGAAGGCGGGCCGGATGCATGGGCTGCGCTTGGCCAGGAAAGCCTGCCAGGGAGCGGAAGCGGCAGCGCCGCGGAGGGGGCCGTTGACGCCGGCGGCTGCGCGGGCGGCGCGGCCGCCGTCAGCAGCGCGGGGGGCGTTGGCACCTTGGCAGCCGCGCCAGTGGCGGTTCGCCTCGGCGCGGCGCGCCTGGCAAGTGGCGGCCGTTGGCTTCCACCCGCACGTGGGGCAGGTGAGGTGGCGACCAGCTTGGGGCGGCGGGGCGTCCACCGGCGTGCACCATCGTACACCAGCTCGTGCGGCGTGCACCAGCGTGCACCAGCGTGCACCAGCAGGACGCTGCTGCATCCAGGGCCAACTCCACGCGTTCCCTCTTGTCCCTGTACTCCTGTGCACCAGCGTCGAGCAGAAAGCTACGTCGTGGGCGAGGAGCGCCAGAGAAACAGCCATGGAAGGACCCGAGGAACATCGAGCCCCTTCCGAACCCAAACTGCTCCATATTTCAGCGTCTTGGCTGCACTCTCAATGCTTCGAACTGTACACTGTACAGCTCGCAGCGTGCTGCTGGCACGGCCCTCTGTGGGGCCTCTGGGGCACATGGCCGCGGAGGCGGGGAAGGGCAGCTGTGTGCGCAACTACAGTGCCTTGCCAGAGACGGAATTCGAAACGACCTTCCCGTAATTGACGAACGGACAACACGCACCCATACCCATAGGGGGATCGTTGGGAGGAGGACTGGCTATGGATATGGGTGCGGGTTGTCGGACCCTGGGTAACGCTCCCGTTCGAGCGGGGACCCCCATCCGACAACACGCACCCATAGCCCTCTCCGATCCCCCTATGGGTATGGGTGTGTGTTGTTAGTTCGTCAGTAATGCTGAAAGGCTAGGTCGGCCTGCAGCAGCCCGCTTCCCTGGGGCGCTGGAAGAGCAAGTCGGAAGGGAGAGCTGGCCCCGGCAAGGGCGTGAAACCTTCCGGTGCCCAAGACTTTGTCTCACACCAAGACACTGCGATGTGGCCCCTGCTGAATGTTGTTGTTTTTCTGTATTTTGTTGGCTGGCTTCTTGGAGGCTGCGGCAAACGTCCAGGCGGCCTCCGCATGCCTCCGCGGGGACTCCAGGAACCTCTCCTGAAACTTCTGCGGGGGCCCTTTGGGGACCTCCAATCGCGGAAGGGGACAAGAAAGCAATCGGAAAGGATGCCTGGTCGCGGACAAAGAAAAAGAGGAGGCGGAAGGAGACGACGACAAGGAAAACGACGACGACGACGACGACGACGACGACGACGACGACGACGACGACGACGACTACGACGAAAACGAAGACGACAACGACGACGAAAACGAAGACGACAACGACGACGACGACGACGACGACGACGACGACGACGACGACGACGACGAGAGAAGCGGAGAAAAAAAAAAAAAGGGATAGGATGAAGGAGGAGGAGCGGCAGCAGCAGCAGGAAACAAGGGAGAGGCAAAAGATGAACAGCTGGCTCATCCTCCGCCTTCCCGTCATGTTCATCCTCGTCCTCCACCTACTCCACCTCCTCCTCCTCCTCCTCCTCCTCCTCCTCCTCCTCCTCCTCCTCTTCCCTTCTCCTCCTTCTCCCCCTCCATCCCCTCCTTCTCTCAGCAGCCGCAGCAGCAGCAGCAACATCACATCAGCATCAGCATCAGCATCAGCAGCAGCATCGTCATCATCCGCATCATCATCATCATCATCATCATCATCATCAGCATCATCATCATCATCATCATCATCATCATCATCATCATCATCATCATCATCATCATCATCATCAGCATCATCATCATCATCATCGTCATCGTCATCGTCATCGTCATCACCATCATCACCACCACCACCAGCATCAGCATCATCATCATCATCCTCATCATCATCATCATCATCGTCATCATCTTCATAATCATTAACATTAGCATCAGCATCATCATCATCAACATCATCATCATCATCCTCCTCGTCATCAGCATCATCAGCATCATCATCATCATCATCATCATCATCATCATCATCATCATCATCATCCTCATCCTCATCCTCATCCTCATGATCATCATCATCATCGTCGTTGTCCTCGTCCTCGTCATCCTCAGCATCATCAGCATCATCGTCATCAGCAGCAGCATCATCATCGTCATCATCATCACCAGCAGAAGCATCATCCTCCTCCTCCTCCTCCTCCTCCTCATCATCATCATCATCATCATCGGCATCATCATCAGCAGCAGCACCATCTACATCAGCATCATCATCATTATCAGCATCCGCATAATCATCATCATTATCATCATCATCCGCATCATCAGCATCGTCAACATCATCATCATCATCATAATCATCATAATCATCAGTATCACCATTATCATCAACCACATTATCATAATCATCCGCATCATCAACATCCTCATCATCATCATCATCATCATCAACAGCATCATGATCAACACCACCTTCATCATCCTCAGCATCATCATCGTCCTCATCATCAGCAGTAGCTTCATCACCATCATCAACGTCATTGTCATCGTCATCATCCTCATCATCATCATCCTCATCATCATCGTCATCATCCTCAGAATTGTCATCGTAGTCATCACCAACACCATCATAGTAATCATCATTATCATCAGCAGCAGCAGCATCATCAGCATCATCAATACCATCATCAAATCATCATCATCAGATTCCTCATCCTCATCCTCATCCCCATTCTCATCCTCATCCTCACTCTCATCCTCACCCTCCTGCCACTCGTCCTTTTTCTGACGCGCTCCCGCCGCCCTGCCGTCCCTCCTCCCATGCCCGCCCCCGCCCGTCTGGTGGAGGGGCGCCGCCGGAAAACAACGCTGGCGCGCTCCTCCATGGCCACGATCGCTGCATCGGCGGCCCAACGACGCGGCCAACCCCCCGCAGCCCGTGGACACTGCGGTGCGCGAGGGCGCGTACGCGGGCAGGCCGCTGACTTTCGACTGGGATGATGCCGGCGTCGACGACCGAAACAAGGAAGGCGACCGACGACGACGACGACGACGACGCAGACGACGACGACGACAACGGCGACGACGGCGACGACGATGATGGCTACGATGACGACGACGACGACGACGACGACGACGACGACGACGACGACGACGACGACGACGGCGGCGACGAAGGCCGAGGAGGACGGGAAGGAGGGGGAGCACGAAGGAGGGCGAGGGGGGAGACGAAGAAACAGGGGCAGGAGAGCAAAACCGACCTATATCCACACAGCTGCTACGCATGCTTGATCCTCTGGTTGTCACATGCGAAAAATTCTGAAACATGGGAAAATTACAAAGGCACCGCCGTCCATTCTACTGCAAGTGCTGCAACATGTGAAAAATCATGCGGCACTGTGGCGGGAACTCCATTTTGAACACGAGCCGTCCGTCACCTTCATCACTCTCGCCAGTCGTTAGGACAAACATGGGCGGCGCTAGAGCGAGAGCCCGAGTTTGCTGGAAAACAGAACGCCCTCCATCCGTCTAACCTCTGCAGGTTGCAAGACGAATTACCGCGGCGCAACATGGCGAAAGGGCCACTTCCATACACTGCTTCCAACCTCGGCAACCGTACATCCGTGACTATTCGATCCTGCACATTGCACTGGGGAGGCGAGGGCAGGCGAGGCGAGCGCTGGTCAATCGCCCCAGAAGACAGCCCGACGCGACCAAGGATAGAGGTCGCCAGAGCGCCGAAAAAAAATGTTCGATCATACCTGCAGGCGGCCACGAAAGATACTCCCAGTGGCGGTGAAGGCGGCGACGACGACGATGAAAAGGAAAAGAGGGCACGTAGAGCGATTCGGTATACACTCGCACTCCAAGATATCAGCCTGACAAAAGCTCGAGGGAAGAATTCAAAAACCAACATCGCAGCTTCAAATCATCGGGTAACGCGGTCAACAGTCCAGGACGACATACCCGGGGCGCTGGGGCGACAAGATATGTTAATGTTACAATAGGCAAGCGCTGGCTCTGGCGACGCAGCTGCTAACTCGGCACCGCACTGGCCCCCGTCACACACGTCCACAAAAATCAAAAAAATGTATCCAGGATTTCATGCGACGTAATTGCGAATTGCATGCAGCCAGTGCGCCTGCAGACAGCCCGTTCTAAAATGCAGAACAACACATGATGCGTTGCCAGATACGTTGTTGTGCACTCCCACGCGGATGGGCAAAGCTGCGCGGTAACCGCATGTTTGGCGGAATACACAGAAACTCCAGGAGAAACGTCCCACGCAAACTCACCCAAAACAATGCGAAATAATGTGGTCCGCGTTCGCACTTACATGAGTGCCGAATCCTTCAATACATCTCGGATACCATCTGGCAGTTCACGTATCGCACAAACACCCCCCGTACACATGTCGAAATGTGAACAGACCGACTTGGCAACGCACATCGCTGCGAAAACGTTCACTGTTGAACAACACTCGTTTGATACATTGGTGGTTTCCTTCTCAACAATTCCGCGTTCTCGCACAAGTTCGAAGGGCTCGCCAACGCGGCGCTCGCCACGATATGATTACATAACCCTTCGGTTTTCAACAAAATCAGCCAACGCAAATATTGGATCTGATCCTTTAAACTGGCACGACATGCGCTGGAAAATGTAGGAGTTCACATACCCAACTCAAGCGATGACAGGCCCACCAATATGTTAGCACGGACAACCACGCCATCGATTGCAACTCATATCACATCCCAATTAGCCCTGGTAGGCTGCATTTCCATACTGTACATGTCTAGTTTGCGCTTTGTTTTTTTACTGCGCGTCTGTATTTCACATCCTCCGACATTCCAGGACCCCGTCCAAGCACAATGCTGGCGGCGTACAAATCTTCGACGGAGCGACACGGCGACGCGATAACTCCATGGCCCATCCACAAAGCAAACGCGCTACACTTCGAAACTTCAACAAGCGGATCTGCAAACAAACCCCCGACCGCCCTTGCCGAGGATGCCTCTGAACTGGGGGGGCGAGATGAAGGCGGGGGGGGTCGAAAAGGAGGATGGAGAAAAGAGGAATAAAAATGGGCGGTAGCGGGAACGGGGGGAGAAAGGAGCCCACAGCTGTTCTGGCTATGGCACGGCGGCCCCACCCCCCGACAATGGACCAGCGCGCTGCACGCGGCGAACAATGGCCTAACTTCCACGTTAGTCCAGGCGGCGGCTGCGACCAAGGTCGCAAAGAACCAGGCGCGCCATTGCCCGAGCTCAATCCTCCAAGCACCCCGAGAGCACCAGCCCACAAGCGGGAGGCCATCCCTGCACCGCGAGCGCGCTGGCCAAGGACGCCAGACCCCGGGCAGGACCCCCCACGGTCGGCACGCTGCCCGCCGCAGCCCCAGAGGCCCAACAAGAAAGCCGACAGCATCCAGCATCGGCCGATCCCGCCGCTACGCCGACGGCGTCCGGGCGCATTCCCTCGGACATTTCGCTGTCCAAGCTGTGGCGAAACCGCCACAGGCCGGCCGCGGGCGCTCCGCGCCTCCCAAGCTGCCCCGACGAAGCAACCTGGGGTCATTCCCCTCCGCCGCCCGGCCCTCGCGCGGGCCCTGCCCCCGCCACCACGCCCCCGCAGAGTCCGCGGGCCTCTGCCAGGCGGCTGGCCGCCCCCAGGCAAAACGACCACGTCGTCGCCCGGCACGCACACCATTCGCTGCGAACCCGGCCGCGACGCGAGACTCGCAATGCTCGAAGCCCCGGAAGTCGTTCGCGCCCCCCCCCGCCCCCGACCTGCCCATCGCGGCACCGAACGGCGCGCCCCTGCGTCGCGCCGCTCTCGCCCGCAACCGCCGTTTGCAATATGCCACGTTCGAAGCGCACCCGGGGGCCACAACGAGCGACAGCGGAAATCCTCCTCCACGACAATCTCCAAACACGACACGCGCTCATCGCGCGAATAACGACCGAGCGCGAGATCCCCCAACTCCAGCAGCGCGTGCCCGAACCAGCCCGGCTGCTCCGGCCCCATCAAAGCACCCAAGAATTGCCCCCAGCCGACCCATGAATCCGCACGCAGGCCCGCCCGCGCCATCGCCGCTACGCCAAGTGCTCCCGCACAGCGGCAACCTGCTGTTGCACTCGCTCTGCACTCAAATACGGAACGGCAGTCACTGCCGACGCCCGCGCACCCCCGCCCCCGTCTCGGGGAAACCCAGAGCGGCGCGCCGCGCGACACTCCGCCACAGGCGCCGCGCGACGCCGCCGCCCAGTCTGCCCGCGCTGGCGGCCAGGCACCCGCGAGACGCATCAGCTCCACATCGAGCGCGCCGCGGACCTCGCCCGGTAGGGGCGCCGCGTCCTAGTCCGAGGCGAATTCATAATCCGACGCAGAACGAAGGTCATCGCGCTCCGACGCCGATAACACCACTACCTCAGCGGCGACATCGTCGTCGGCGCCTTTCCTCTGCAGCCCCACGCGCCGAGCCCACGGCTTCAGCCCGCATTTCCGCCGAAGTCTTTCGCGCGAGTCGCCCGCGCCCCCTCCGCGCCTCCACCGCCTCAACGGCGCCCTCGCCAGCGCGCCCCTCATCCGCCGGCCCGCGCTCAACGCCGCCCCTGGCAACCTTCGCCTCGAATGTTTTGCACCCCAGCCGCCGCTTTCGCACCCCGCGGACCGCGCCGGACCCGGCAGCGTCAGCCTCAACCGTCTTGCGCCCAAGACGCCGCCTCCGAGGGCCACCACGCGCCCCCTTTACACTGCCAACCACCCCCGAGACGCCGCTCTCGCACCGCGGGCCAGGCCTGGCGTCGCCCCACCCCCACCCCTCCATCGCCGAGCGCAGCGCGCTGGCCCCCCTACGCTGCAATCAGCCCTGGAGACCAAACCGCCGCCCCCTCCAACCACTCTCCCCAGTCCAGATCAGCGCAGCGAACCTCGCAGCGCAGGCAGGCAAAAGTAAACGCCAGCAGCGGCACCGATCGCACTGCGCCTAGTTTCGCATGCAGGACAATCGCGAAGCCCCGACGTCGGCCCCCGCGCATTCACCAAGTCCACCGCCGCGGACGCCTGCGCGATACTCGCCAGGCACCCGCCCTGCGTTCTCGCTGGCACGCGGCCCGTTGCCCGCACTTGTTGAATACCGCCCGGGTGTACCACGTGCACACCGTCCCCCCGTCCCGCCCATGGTACGATTCCCCATCGGATATGAACCGACTATCGCCACCTCGCAGCGATCCCATAGCGCCCACACTCCGGCCCCTGCTCGTACACGGAGCCAGAACGACCATGCCGTTTGTGCGCCCCGGGATGACGATGGCCCTGCTTCAGGCACTGCTCATACTCATTGTTTGAGCATACGAAACGCACGTGCTCGTCAACCGCGCAAACGGACTTCAACACGGGCTTCATCTTCACCGCCGCGCCCCACACCATTACACGCCGCGCATACCACTGATCCGACGGCTCGTTCACCTTCAGAGAAAACTCACTGGAATTGTCCGACGCGAACGCAAGAATAGAACCCCTGACACGCCCGCGGGGACACTCATCTGGCACGCCCCCGCACGCGTCGCCCCCTGTCTGAAGCCGAATGCGGCGCAGCTCCCGACCCCAGCCGCCCCTCCACGTCATCTCTTTGCAGCGGTCCTCAACCACGTACTCTGGCTGGAGCTGCCTGGACTCTGCCTCCGTCGCGAGCGACCCGCCCGCCGCCCCGCGCATCGGGCGCGCGCGCTGGCCCGCCCCTGCACTGGCGCGACGCGGGCCCACCGCAAACGCTGCCGGTGCCCTCCGCCCCCCAGAACCCCCTCGTCACTCCAAGGATCGAGGGCATCTCCCCGTCGTCGGAATCGTTCGGCAAATGCGCGCCCGCACCCACGTCGCGACGGGCGCGCCCGCGTCTGGGCGCCGCCCGATCGCCCCAGGGAGCCCTCCGCGGCATTCTCTTCCACCAACCCCGGGCAGAAACGGCGCGTCCTCCCCCGAATCGCTGCCACCCACAAGCGCGCGCCCGCCGACGGCGGCTGCGGCCGAAGGGCGAACGGGCGCGTCCGCGCCATCAGCAGGAGTCGCCAACGTGAACGGCGACGCCCGGGATGACCGGCATTTCCTCACCAAGAGAACCAGGCGCGCAATCCCCCCCCCTCTGGTCTGCGCAGGAACGCCTGCGCGCACCCCGCTAAGCCACTCCACCCCGCCGTCGACCCCGTCAGACCCCCCCCCCGCGCAGCGCAGCCCGCCGAGCCACCCGCCGCCTCCTACGAGAGTTGCTTCCACGCAGAAACACTCGCCGCGACGGCAACTGCGCCCCTCGCTGGCTTTTCGCAGCCGCTTTCTTCTCCGGCGAAATCTTCTTCGGCGCGCCTGCAATTGACCGCGGCCGCAGCGCGGCACCAGCGCCTCCAAGATGCGCGCCACTTGCCTGGCGGCCGCCAAAACCCACAACCGCTGCGACATGCCGCTCCGAATACCACAAGACTGCCGATGCCCAGAACACCCGGGCGGTCGAAGGAACACGCGCTGAAACAGCCCCCCCGCATTACACTGTGCAAACTGTCCGCCACATAGACGCGCACCCTTCCCCCTCGCGCCTCCAGCCACATCTGATATGCAGCAAGAAATGCTTCTACGCGGCGCCACCACACGCCCGAGCCCAGAAATCACTCGCGCCCGACGCCCCGTCGAAGGCGCCGACGCCCCGCCCGGGCGCGCCAGACGCCCTGGCAGGACACAGATCCAGGCGCCACGCCCCGCCAGCAGGCACCCCGCCCAGCGCGGCGAAGTCGCCGGTCACGCGCAACACAGCAGCGCCGACACAATCGCCCACCCCCTCCGAAGCCCTCCAGGGAGCATCACTCACGCACTCGCCCGCTCACTGCGCCACCCTGCACTTCGCGCTGCCGATCCCAAAGCCAGGGAAGAAGCTGCGCGCGCGCGCCGCCCCACGCGCGCCCGCGCAAAAAAAAAAAACATCACCACAACAAAAAATCCGGGCAACTGCAACCGTGGCGGCGGACGGCGCAGCGTCGAGCGAGGCATCCACGCGGGGCCAGAAGTTCTCTCTCCCCTGGGCATGGCCAGACAGCTCAAAAGTTGAAGCCTGGACTCTGGGGGGTCGCCCCGCCGATGCCTGGAACGGGAGCGGACCCGCGGGGGGCCCAGGCAGGTCGGGGCAACACCTGACGCCTCCCCACCGCGCGGGTCTCGAACGCGACGCCCGACTCGCATGCGACAAGGGGGCGGCAGCGGCAGCCTTCTCCGCCCCCCCCCTCATGCGGGCGAACAAAAACACTAAATGGCGCGCTGCGTCGCGACCGAGAATGTCAGAAACAGCCTCCTGCAAGCACTTCCCACGTCACTGGCCCAGAGCGGCCCCCGGCACCAGCGCGATACCAGCGCGCCGACGCGGACGGGGCGGGCGCGCACCAGGGCATTCGGCAGCGCTTCCGACAAAAACAGCTCCCTGCACCGTCTTGCACGGCCCCGCAGCTAAAACGAACCCAAAGCCTACCATCGCACGCGCCACGCGCAAGGCCAAGTCTCCAACGCCAGACCCGCACAGCCGCACTGCCCCACATCTCGAGCCCCCGATGCCTACAACGGGAGAAGCACGGCGACAGCATACGCAGCGGCCACCGCACATCCGCGCCGACCGCCCACGACGCCAGCGACCGAACCACCTTGCGGCCGCGGCGGCCGAGACCTCCGACTGAGCAGGGACGCCCCAAGCCTGCCGCGCGTCAGCACCCCTTCCACGCCACGAGCGCGCCGCGGCGATCCGCCACGCCAGCGCCAGATTCTCCGCGCGCGGCGGGAACGCCCCGAGCACGACGAAAACGCACGCGACGTGCACAGCCACGCCGCCGATAAGCGACTCAGCCAAGGGCGCCGACTCGACGCGGGTCTCGGCGGCAGCGCGAGCGAGGCGCGCCAGCGGTTCCAGGTCGAGCGCGCGAGCCGCGCGGGCAGTCAGAAACGACACCAATCGCTTGTCTCTGCGCAGCCCGTTCTGCATCCGGTGGCAGAGCAGAGTCCGCTCTGGCGATTCATCGCGCGCCAGTAAGCGAGGCGCGACGATGCAGTGCACGCGCACTGCCATCTGCTCGTTCCGCTCGGCCGCCAGCTCGGCGCGCCGCGCCCGCCCACTCTGCCCCCCGCCCCGCACAGCGCGGCCTCCAGAGCGAAACCCGCGACGCTCTGCGAAGTGCTCTATGCTCGCGCTCTGCTGCTTCCAACACATAGTCATGAACAACCCCCCTGGGGGACGTCCCGCTCCGCGCGCAAACTCTCACGCAGCCCGCCCTCCCATTCGCCGCATCTCCCGCCCGCCAGATCCGAGCGGCTAGGAAAACTGTCCTGGCCGCACAATTTGCGAGAGTCCCGGCCCCCCGCGACACATTCACGAGAGCCCGGGCCACCCGAAAAAAGTTCGCGAGAGCCCAGGCACCTCGCGACCAATGCGCTCGGGTCCTGGCCGCCAGCAGCAAAATCACGAGGATCGAGACCCCCGGCAAGTAAAAACGCCAGAGCCCCGGCCCTCAGCGAGAAATTCGCGAGAGCCCCGGGCAAGAATTTAGCGAGCGCCATGGCCCCCCGCGAAGAATTCGAGAGTCTGGGCGCCTGGGCCATTCGCGAAAATTTCGCGAGAGCCATGGCCTCCTGAGAAAAAATTCGCGAGGGCCCAGGCCCCCCGCAAAAAGATCGCGAGGGCCCAAGCCCCCGGCGGAAAATTCGCGAGGGCCCCTCCTCGCATATGAATCCTACCCTTCGCCCCACCCTTCGCCGACCTCGGGCCTCCAGGGCCAACCTCGTCTCCGCGGACACGGGCCAAGCACCCCGCGGCGCAGGGACTTCCCCGAACCCCCACGCGCAGCGCGCCAGGGAGCGCCCTTTCGGGCTGGACGCCAAAGACATCTGGGGCCCGACTCACTCCGTTGAGCTAAGACTTCCTGGTCTTCGCGGACAAGGGCCAAACATCCCGCGGGGAAAGGACTTCCTCCTACTCGGCGCTACGGCTGTGGAGGGCCAAACCCTGAGCGGCAGGGCCCCCCTCGTCTCCGCGGACGAGGGCCAAGCATCCCGCGGCACAAGGACTTCCGCGAACTCCCCAGCGCAGTGCGCCAGGGAGCGCCCTTTCAGTCTGACCGCCCCAGCCAAAGGGGGCCCGATCCACTCCGTTGAGCCAAGACTTCCTCGTTTCCGCGAACAAGGGCCCATCACCCCGCGGCGATTGGACCTCGTCCAACTCGCCGCTACAGCGGCGGAGCGCAAAAGCTGAATAGCAAGGTTTTGCCTCGGAAAGGTGAGCACTGCATCCCTGCAGATTGCCCCCACCCTTCGGTCCCACCCATCGTAGGCTCCTGGGCGCAGGCCCAGGAATCTCCTATCAGGATCATCCCAGCCTCAAGGACTTCCTCAGACTTCTCCGAGGCACACCCCGCAGGGCGACGATTCCGGGCTTTCACCCGACGCACCGGCGTCTCCAGAGGGAGCGACAGCTCTGCCGGGCAACAACCGGCGCCCCTGCAGCCATCGAGCCTAAGCAGCAGGACGTCGTCCTGGGCTTCACCGGGAGCACCGACGTCCGCGCAGGGAGCGACAGCTCTGCTGGGCTTGCACCAGCGCTCCAACCGCCCCCTGGGGAAAACAACAAGTCCCCGGCTTGCACCAGGCGCCCAGCCACCCTCTGCGTTCGCGAAAAGCTCTAGCAGACCCCCCGGTCTCGCTGCCTTGAAAAGACCCTAGGCTTGAGCCCGGGAGGAGGGAGGAGAGGGCGGGCTGCGGCGGCGAAAAGATGTCGCGCGCGTCGCTCTCTTCTCTCCTTCCTGGCGCGGTGCTGCTGGTCTCTCTCTCTCTCTCTCTCTCTCTCTCTCTCTCTCTCTCTCTCTCTCTCTCTCTATCTCTTTTTCTCTCTCTCTCTCTCTCTCTCTCTCTCTCTCTCTCTCTCTCTCTCTCTCTCTCTCTCATCTATATATATGTATGTTTTCTATATCTCTATCTCTCTCTCTTTCTCTGTCTCTGTCTCTCTCTCTCTCTCTCTCCGTCTCTCTCTCTCTCTCTCTCTCTCTCTCTCTCTCTCTCTCTCTCTCTATATATATACACATACATATATATGTATATAGATATATATATATATATATATATATACACAAATATGTATATATAGATACCCCTTTCTCTCTCCTCCTTCCTCTCCATATGTCTCTCTCTCTCTCTATCTATATATATACCTCTCTCTCTCTCTCTCTCTCGTTCTCTCTATAGATCCATTCGTTGTCCCACTCTCTGTATTCTCTGTCTCTCTCTCTCTCTCTCTCTCTCTCTCTCTCTCTCTCTCACTCTCTCTTCTCTCTCTCTTTCTGTCTCTTCCTGGATGTGTCTCTCTCACTCTCACTGTCTCTTCTCTCTCTTCTCTCTCTCTCTGCCTCTGACTCGTCTCTGTCTCTGTCTCTCTCTCTCTCTCTCTTTCCACTCTCTCCTCTCTCTCCTCTCTCTTCTCTCTCTCTCTCTCTCTCTTTTTTGTTCTCTCTCTCTCTCTCTCTCTCCATATATAATATATATTACATCCCGCTCTCTCTCTCTCTCGAAGCTCTTCCTCTTTCTCTCTCCCTCTGTCTCTCTCTCTCTCTCTCTCGTTCTCTCTCTCTCTCTTCTCTTTTCTCTCTCTCTCTCTCTCTCTCTCTCTCTCTCTCTTCTCTCTCTCTCTCTCTCTATATATATTATATATATAATATAATATATATATTACATATATCCCTCTCCTCTCTCCCACACTCTCTCTCTCCCTCTATCTCCTCTCCTTCTCCCCCACACTCTCTCTCTCTCTCTCTCTTCTCCCTCCCTCCTCCCCCCCCCCTCCCTCCCTCTCTCTCTCTCTCTCTCTCTCTCTCTCTCTCTCTCTCTCTCTCTCTTCTCTATATATATATATATTGTCTTCTCTCTCCCTCTCTCTCTCTCTCTCTCTCTCTCTCTCTCTCTCTCTCTCTCTCTCTCTCCTCTTCTCTCTCTCTCTCTCTCTACTCTCTCTCTCTCTCCTCTCTCTTCTCTCTCTCTCTCTCTTCTCTCTCTCTCTCTCTCTCTCTCCTCTCTCTCTCTTCTTCTCTCTCTCTCTCTCTCTCTTTCCCCTCTATCACCCCTCCTCCCCCTCCTTTCCCCCTTGCCCCCTCTCTTCCTCGCGCCGGCCGCTGCCACCTCCGCTCCTTCCCCGACCCCTCCTGCCGTCAGTCTTTCGCCCGCCCGAGGCCCCGCCCCCCGGCCGCGGCCTTCCCGCCGCCCTTCGCCTGCCCGGCGAAACCCGCCACCGCCCCCCCGCAGAGCTTCTTCCCGAGCTGCTTGTTCCCGGATAGCTCCTTGTGAGAGCTCAGAGAGTTCCCACTGGAAGCCGGCGGTAAACCGTCAACCTTGGTTACCGCCAGGGACCCGTAGAGCTCCCATGCCACATATATGACTGGCACGCGAGCGCAGCAATCTCGCATTCAGCGCGCGAGGGCGCGCGGATGCTAGAGATGCGTTCTTACCCACAGCTCGAGTCTTCTAGAAGCTCTCGCCACGTGTAGAGCATGCTCATTCCACATCGAATGATGTGTTTGACAGCTTGGTAGCTGTTTCCAGAATACAAATAGTTGTTCGGTCGCAGCTCTGATAGGAGACCGATCAGAGGCCTCTCGATACTCCAGACAAGCGCTTGTAAAATGTTCCATCCGAGAGGTGTGCTTCCATGCTCCGTAGCTTGCCTTCAGCTCTCTCAGTAGAGCAAACCAAGAACGCCTCTCCAAAAATAGAAGAGTGCAGATAGTTCTCGAGTCGCAGCCCTGGTAGCAGAACGATCTTAAGCGTCTTCAAGATTTAGACTGGGAGCCGGCGGTAGACCGTCAACCACGTTTTTGTTTGCGGCTTGCGGGCTCGCGATCAGGCCCTCATGGGGCAGCGAGCCAGGATGACCGAGGCATCTGCATCATGGGCCTGTCGAGCCAGTAGGCGTAGGCATCACCAAAGAAAACACGCCGGAGAGACGAATCGCGGCAAAACCGCCCCGACTCCATCTCCAGTCACACGCCTGCGCGGCCCCAAAAACAGGGGCCCCATCACGCTGTCACGCAACGTCACGCACTCCAAACGAGGCCGAAAAGTGAACAGTAGTACCGAACGTGCCGAGCCAGGGTGGCTGAGGCATCCGAATACACTATGCGTAACCAGCTCGAAAGGTGGCACCCCAAACGAAGCCAAAAGAAAGGACGGCACTCCAATCGAGTCCGAGAGTCCAAACTCAAATACCGTGACAGCCGAGCCTAAGGTGGGGGCATCAAGTATCGAGAATGCCCGGCCCAGGTGGCTGAGGCATAACGAATATAGTGCAGAAGAAACAAAGATCGGGAATAACGTCAAACTCGAAGTACCAGCGCAAACATAATGAGAGAGAGCAGCACTCCGACATCACGTCGCACTCCAAACGAGGCTAGAAAGGGAAGCGACACACACACACCAGCAATACCAATTGAGGCATCACACGCATGCCCGAATACAGGAGCCAGAACACCGTGACTACCTAGCCCGCAGGCGGAGGCACCCAGTATAGAGAATGCCCAACCCGAAGGCATACGCATGACGATCAAAGCACAGAAAAGGATGACGGCAACACTAATTAGTGACTGTCACACAACCTGCAGCAACCATTGGCACTCCAAACGAAGCCGAAAGTGAGGACCAGACGATCTTGACTGCCGAGCCAGTGCGGCCGAGACATCTGGAATGAGAAATGCCGAGCCAGGGTGGCTTAAGCATGTCGAAAACAAAACAAAGACGTGACCAAAAGCAGTGCAGCATCTCATCACGCAAATCAAGTACGACCCTCCAAACGAGGGCCCAGAAGTCAAGGTTGCCCGAGGATGCCAAGCCAGGCTGGCTTAGGCATCAAGTATGCGCATGAAAGAACCAGGCAATATTAGCCAGTGGCAACGACATGCAGAACTTCACAAACCATGACCGCGAGCCTGACCGCAGCTTCCAGCTCGCACTCTGTCAGACGACCGCGGGTCCAGGCCAAACGCCTCCTCCGCGATCGGTCGAAACCTTGACATCCACGAGCTTTCACCTCCTTTGGCCCTCTGTCACAGGACGGCACAAACTCTCCATCCAGCCACGCCCTCCCAGCACCGATACAGGAAAAGCCACCGTCGAATGAACCACGGATCGAGAGGAATGTTTGACCTTCAACCACTAAATTATGCCGTTCCACCTGTTTTCTCGGAATGCCTGGTGCGTCTCGCATCCCCCACGTCAATTCACCAGCTCGCTTGTTGCCTTCACGAAAGAAATGTTTCCACATGTCCACCATACGCTGGTGATCTACAGATGCGCCTTTCACATGCAGTATCAAGATACTCTACGAGCTGAGCCACCCGTTGATGGTAACTCAAGTTTCGCACGTTCCATATCCCCGTCATCCAGTTAATCACTGCCACCGAGTCACCTTCGAACTCGACAGCCACCCCATCCCTATAACCGAACACGGTTTCGTGCTCGAAATTTGCTGCAAGACGTTTCGCTTGCCTCTCTCCATTGTTGCTGCTGATATGTGTATCCTCCTCTTCCTTCTCTCCTCCACCGCTGCACTGTCTTCCTTCAGGAAGGATAAATAACTCCAAAATGTGACGAACATCTTACCTCTGTAGACAGTCCGACACAAGCTCCTGCTAACCCAAAAAATGACCACCTGAGGGCGCCACCAACATGGCGCTTCCGCCTGTACAAACCAGGCGCCCCACGGTACGAAGCCGTGGCTCACACGACTGCACGTACAACGTGCGATCTGAGTCCTTACGCCAGTTTTTTCTCTGACGGAATAAGCAACGGGGAGCTGGCGGTAAACCGTCAACCTTGGTTACCGCCGGGAACTCGTAGAGCTCCCTCGCGCAATGCGGGCGCGGCAATCTCGCATTCCGCGCGCGCGAGGGTGAGCAAGATCAGAAGAAGGAGGAAGAGAAGGAGGACGAGGAGAAGAAGCAGATGGAGGAGGGAGAGCAGGAGGTGGAGGAGAAGGACGAGGACGAGGAGCAGGACTACGCATAGTTTTTTTTGTTCCAGCTCTGGTAGCAGACCGAGTATGAATAGTTTGTTTCGGTTCCAACTCTGGAAGCACACCCAGTACGGGCATCCAGATACATGAGACTAGCGCCTCTGACGATTTCCTTTCGCTTACTGCGCCACAGAACTCTGCAGCTCATCTACAGCTCGAGTTAGCTACAGAAAAAGACCATCATGTCTGTAAAAAATTACAGAGTACGCATAGTTTTTTCGGACCCAGCTCTGGTAGTAGACCGAGTTCAGGCATCTAGATACTTCAGACTAGCACTTATGGATCTGTCCTTCCGTTTGCTGTGCAGCTGCACATCTGCAGGCATCTGCAGCTCCGCCGCTTCGCCCTTAGGGAAGCTCTACGAAACATCTCGATGATATGTCCACTCTCCAAGACCATGCATCACAGCACCCCGTGGCATCGCGCACGCCATTCCCTCACAACTTACCCCACTTTCCTCTGTGTCTGGCGGGCTATCCTGCTCACCCTGACGCGCAGCCTTCGAAGTTCGATCCGCGCTCTCGCCACTCTCAAGACGGCTAACCTCCCCCACTTCGACACACGACCTCCTCCTGTGAGCCCTCTGCACCGCCCTCTGTATCAACTGTCTTCTATTCAGCGTATTCTCCTCTTCGCTGGATGCGCGCCCCACGCTCTGCGGCCGCTCGAGTAGTTTGAAGCGACAGCGAGGTATAGCGTACTGCGCAGCGTCCATTGCCCAGTCCCTTTGTTTCTTCACGAATATTTGAACAAACCTCCCTCGCAAACCCTCTTCCCCCCCAACAGCAATCGCGACTGGGAGCCGGCGGTAAACCGTCAACCTTGATTTTTGCGCATTGCGTGTCGCCGCAGCAGGGTCGGGTAACCGCCCAGGCGAGAGCCACACAAGGAGGCCTAATAGCCTGCCAAACGCAGGCAGTCCTCCACTCCCTGAAGGAGTTGTCGGGCAGACTCTAACTCAGCAGCAGTGATCGTGCTCGAGAGGGGGAGAAGGAAGGAGGATGAAGCCACATTGGACTCCCACATTCCACTCGGGAGAAGGACAGGATAACCGTCAACAGAAGAGGAGCACACATGAATATCAATCTGCCAGCCGCAGCCTACACCCAGATAGGATCTTCCACCATCGAAGCTTCCCCGAATAGCGTCGATCAGAATAGCGTTAGCTTTAACAAGGGATAGGAAATCATGCCTAAAACGTGTTTCACAAACTCCATGCCGAGCTCTGTGTGTTAACTCATCCGCAGCAGTATTGTCTTCTCTGTACACCCACTTGAAGACGTGCCTCCCAAGAGAGGCCGCCTGCACCCCACAGCTCTTAGCTAGAGTGTCCAAAGTATTCTGAATACCACCCACCATTCTGTCATAATTCACATTACCAGTAAAGTAAAGACCTTGAATCCACCGCACAACACATTGAGAGCCCCCCGCAGTTCAACGGCGAGCTTACCTGTCTGGAACTCCCACTCCGTGTAATCCTCCAATATCTTAGCATACCGTTTAGACACCTCCTCCTCGTTCTTTCTGCTAAGCACCTCCGAAAGCATCTCCTCCTCCCTCTCCTCCTTAGGCTTCCACGGAACAGGATCTTTGAGTACCAGAGAAATCAGAAACGCCAGGAACCTGGAGTAGCATAAAAACTTCCCGAGCAAACTTGACCCAGGCCGCCTCCGTCCATTCAAGAACATGGTACCAGTATTTTCATCCCACAAGCTCGAATGGTGTTCTCCATGGGCGCATGCCAATCGGGACGCGGCCAGTCCTCGCACGAGTCCCCGCACGTCCAGCCTGAAAGCCCAGAGACAACACGAGATCGTCCCGCCTGGATTCCCACTCCCCTCCTCCGTGCAACATGGACAAGCGTGCCTGCAGGTAGCCGTTGACAGCAGTGCCCATGTCCACCACCGTGGGCTGATTGTAGAAGCGGGCTGGGTCCTCAAACCTGTCTCTGTGCCTCACCGTGTTCTGGAAAGTGGGGTCCTCTGACGTTTAGCCTCATTCATGCACACTGTCTTTCTTTTTCGGCGGTTCATGGGCTCAGAAGGCGTAGTATTACCAGCAGAAGCACAAGGAGCGCACGCAGGAGACGGGACATGCTGCGAGCCACCCACAACAGAAGCCTCCTCCGAGTCACCACTGTCCCTGCCAAAACAAGACAGAGCAACATCTTTGGCCCATCTCCACTGTCGGCGCAAGACGACTTGTGCCAACGACGGTCTGCCAGAGTCACACAAAGCTTGCCTCCCTCTTTTGTACATGCGTGACATGAACACTGCCCAACCCTCCTCCTCCCTCTTAGCTCTCCAAGTCATCATACTCAGCATATTCCCCTCCTCCTTGTGGATGAATGCAATCGTGGAACTATCGACCGTGGCACCTTCCAGACCAAAGAGAAACTTAGACCTGAATCTCGACTCGTACCGTTTAAATGTGTTATTCCAAGCAATCCTCCTCGAGGTGTAGATACAACGATCATTCCAGACAGCACGCACAGCCTTACCCATTCGATATCGCACACCATCGTGGTCCTTGAAATTCCTCGCAATCAACGTCCCCAGCACAACGATCTCATCAACCTGCGGAATAGTAACACTGGCAGGGAGGTGAGCATTGGGCTCTCTAGTTATACCTGGCGGGAACAACGTCACCATGAGAGGCTCCGTCGCGCCGGCGGTGGCGCCCACGTCCATGAACTCGAGACTACCCTGCTTCCAACGAAAACCATGATCACGGAGAGCCCATGTCAACTGCAAAATAATAGTAGCCAAGGTGGGGCGGTCTGCAGCCGCAAGCAGCACATTGTCAGCCCATACGAAGTGACTCACAACCATACCTCCAGCCTCGCTGGAGAGCCTGACCCCCACAGCGTCGCTCGCCCAAGCAGAGGTAATGTCACCGAGCATGACCAAAGATTGAGCTGTCCACAGGTCAGGTCCTTCCTTGGAACCCGTCTTGACACACGCCGTCCAAGGGAGAGTGTCAGTGCAGACACCTTCAAATTGGAAGACAGCCTCATTGCCGACAGAATTCTCAATAAGACCATACCGAAGCTCAACATCCACACCCAAACGCTCAAGCGTAGATGATGCAACTTGGACAGTGAGTGAATCAAACGCAGTGGCAACATCCAAAGAAGCAAATACGACATTCTCCTCCTTCCCCCACGACCTGACATGCCTACACACCGATTTTAGTCCCGGCGTCACCTCATGTGTCTTACGACCCTGAGAGAAGCCATACATGCACAGAGACGGAGCAACAGCAGGAGCAATAGCCACCAAGTGCGAATTGAGTAGTATACACAAGCAGCCCATGTACCATGTGTTAACCACCGAGTTCACAGCAAGAGTACGACTCTCATCAAACTTCTGTCCCTTACCGTTCTTCAACATAATAGACGCACGAATGAACTTCCAAGATGCAGGTGCCTCCGCCAGTCGCCAGAACCGCCGCTGGAAGCAATCAACCACCACACGTAGGGCGTCCCAGGACAGAGAGGGTAACATGCGTGCACTGATGCCGTCAGCACCTACAGCTTTGCCTTCCCGAAGCCTCGAAAGAGCACGACAGAGAACATGCATGGTAATTGGAGAAGAAGTGTGAGTGCTGCACGCGCGTGCCACATCAGCTTGAACCCGAAGCTGTTCCAGGGTCGCCAAGTTCATAGCAAGACGATCCGACTTAGAGTACTTAGCCCTGGCCACCCTCGTCATATCCTCCTTCCGCTTACTGCGATCCTCACACAATTCACCATCAATCACCATAGAGTTAGAAACAGAATTAGTCTTGACCCGATCCCGATAACGATAAAGCAGTACACGTTTCTTGACCTGCCTTCGAACACGATTCCAACGACGACAACTATCCTTGAACGTGGCCTCATCGATTTGACCAGATTTCCAGAGCTTGTGAACCCTGTAGTGGGCCTCTTTCACCTGAGCCTCCTCCCGGGTCAACTTCGGGACGAGCGAAACCGATTTAGAGCCAAAGCAGCGTTTATCGGCAGTAGCTCCCTCCTTCAATCGTGATTCCAGGTCAGCTAGAGGAATGGATCTCCACCTAGTACGCCAAATCACCTTGCCCTCGGACTCCTCCGTGCAGTAATGGTTTTTACGCTTACCATGTCGGCCACTCCCCCCACCCGGCTTCCACCCAGCAACCTGCGTTACAGCCAGATCAAACTCCGTGCACTGATTCACCTCCTTACCCTCCTGCACAAACCACGAGGCGAACGATCGACTGCCAGCGGCCTTCGTCCTACCAGGGGACTCTCGCTGCAGCGAACAAGGGAGGTCGAAACATGTCATCTTGCGGTCACTCCATTCCGTGGCACGAGAGCCAGGAGGATGCGCATACATGACGTGCATTTTCGAACACATACCAGGTGTCTCCCGAGCCACAGGACACGCAACATAATTAATGGCATGTTTAGTCCTAGCCCCTCCACCACACCAGGTAAACTCACGATCCAGGAATGTGTTAATCAGCTTCAGACGTAACTGAGCCATACAGATACGCCAAGCACGCGCACATGCACCCTGCAACGCCTTCCTGCCAAGCCCTCCTCCTCCCTCACAGTGCGCGGATGCACACCACCCCCAGAGATACGAAGCCAATCCATATCAACATGAGGCTGCACTTCAACATGGGCGTCGGCGCACACAACAACATCACGAATACTATACTTTTGACGCATGCGCACAGCAACACGAGAGAACTCAAGAAGAACGTTCTGGTGCAACTGGAACGTGGCCTGGTACCCCTCAGACGTTGTCCCATAGAAGCCTTGCTGAGGAAGATAAACGCTGGCATCGATGAATGCGCCCACTTCTGGCCCACGAAAGGCACAGACAACAAATCGTATACCAACAGCGTGTCACAAGAAACAGGAACTAAGAGTTGAAGAGAATAGAACGCCTGCTTTGCCCTCCGTCGAACCGCTATCGAGCTTCACCCCAGACGAGCAACGATAATGGAAACCAGCCTCATTCGACGTCCCACACCTGAGGAACTGGCACTCCTGAAGCCCGACGAGCTGCACCCCAAGCTCACGCAAGTAAGGAAGAGCAGATAGAGCAGTAGCATCACCCATCATTCTGAGAAGAAGAGCAGCCAGCCAGCCCATCGTCGCCCTGGCCATCGAGATCGTCGACGGAGAGCCCCACTGGTGACAGGTGGAGCTCAGACAGCAGCGCTGGCAGCAGGAGGGCAAGGCCAGATGTCACTGCCAGCCAGGCAGGGACCGCCGAGGAAGCAGCAGCCACGGACCTGCCGACACTCGGAGCACAGCAAGTCGACCAGGCCCAAGCCGAAGCTGTACCAGGAGCTGAACACCGACGCCGAAGCGCCAACGCGCAGGCCTGGCAAAGGAATATAGCAGGCGGGCGCAGCCGACCCGAGGAGGATGAAGACTTGCAGCTCATGCAGACCGCCGCGGGGCCAGCGGGCCACACCGACAGGGTGCTCCCAACAGTATTCGAACCTGCAAACCAGCTTGCGGTGCAAGATCACGGCCTCCAGCACGGAGAAGCCCAGACAGACCAGCCGCCCGTGGAGGCGGATGCGCCAGCAAGCACCAAGGCCGACACGCGCGGGAATGCGACCAAGCGCCCCGCGCAGAGGCCTGCAGGCAAGCCACAGTGCAAGGCGCGCCGCCCAGCGGGTCCCGACGCCAGCCCAGACGCGCAGGCCGTGACAGGATCCCCTGCGGCCAGAGAGGCCATGGCAGCTGCCGCAGCCCGCCGAGAGGCCAGGCTCAAGGAAATACTCAACAGGAGTTCGCGCGGCCACGTGGACGACAGCATCGAGCTCGTCCAGAGCGAGCTCCACGTCATTGCGGACCACGCCATCGTCACCAAGCCCCCCTTCATCAAGAAGGACCGTCCAGGACAGTCCTCGGCCAGTACCTGCACCCGCTCGGTGCCTTCAGGGCGCAGGGACCGCCTCGATGAGCTCACGACGACCATCGGCCTGATCGGAGCTGAATGGGTGCCCCGCGAGTTCCTGCGGAACGAGGAACTAGACGAGCAGCAGATGTGGTTGAATTGGCGCGTCCCCTTCGTGCTGCAGCAGATGGAGGCCAAGGACATGGACTGCCTGTTCAACGCGACCGACGACGACGATTACTGCGACTACAAGAAGCAGCTCGCGGAGGAGGTGCGCTACACTGCTTGGGGCCGCAGCGTCTCCCTCCGCGAGGTCCTGCGCACCAAAATTCGCGAGCGACGGCAACAAGGGCAAGAACTCACCGACGACCAGCAGCGCATGTGTGGCCAGGACCTTCCTCAGGCTCAGCGGCATGGGCAGCCCAGATTTCCAGCCGCTGGCCCCCCACAGCAGCGAAGGCCAGCCCGACAGCAGCGGAGGCGATGGCAAAGCCAGGATCGGCTAGGCCGAGGCCGTGGCGCTGCTCTTGGCAGCGGCAGCAGCTCGGCCCAGCCCCCGCGAGGATGAGGCACGCAGCGCTGGGGATGACGGAGTAGCCGCGCCAAGACCAGCCGCTGAACAGGTTAAGATCAGCCGCGATGACTGGAAGCACCGCCTGGAGGAGCAGATCATCCACGCGACCCAGCCAGCGGCAGCCGCGGCAGCAGGCGCTGACGCCAGAGGAGGCGCGGAGCAGCAGCCGCGCGCGGCGCGGCGGACGCGGCAGCGGCCAGGAGCGGACGAGGTGCAGCAGGCCGCCAAGGTGGCCCGCGCCACGCCTGCCGCAGGAGGAGGAGGCCAGCAGCCCTCCATCCGCCTCCTCCTGGGCTAGTGGACAGCCCAGTTGCGCGCGCCGCAGAACGGCCGCGCGCCATGCCCAGCTCAGCACGCTGGGGCACGGCGGTGGAGCGGGCCACCAGCTCGGGCCCCGCGTGGATGGCACTTTGGACGCCCCCAGACAAGTGGTCTGGAGCGACCACGGAACTCCATGCGGTAGCACAACAAATCCAGCACACAAAGAGCAGGTCATAACACGACCGTGCCTTTCAATCGTGTGACCACGCTCGGCAAATTCACGGCTGGCCGCATCACCCTCATCCCCCGCGGAGTTTCCAGGCAAGGGGGGCGGCGGGAGCAGGCCAGCAGCCACAAGGGCCTGGTCAGCCTCAGCCACCGCAGCAGCCTTCACAAGCCTCGCCCGAACACGAACACGGCACCACTCCTGGCCCTTCAAGGCCGAGAGGGCGGTGGGCCGACAAAATTTGGCGGAACCGTTACACAAGTGGGTCAGCGTGCGGGGGGTCCACGCCCCAGCAAAGCATGACACGCAACGTACCTCGCCCGAGACCTCATCAAGGCAAAAGCTGTGCCCATGAAGACGTTCCAACTGGCCGCCCTCAACGGGCGCGCACGACGTCACACAGAGTCACCGTTCAGCAACATCTGCCAGGGCCCAGGAAGAATCTGGCCGTCAGACTCCATCAGCGATTCAGGCCTCAGGGTCCAACCGTGCCTGGGGCCCCAAGTTCCCAAACAGACCTGCCCACCGGTTTCAGGATAGCCCCAAGCCCAAGACATTTCAGGAGACCCATACTGGATACGTACACGATTGTTCTTCTTCAAGGGGGTCCTCAAATGGAAGTATGTTGCTGTAAGCTTACTACCTGCACTCACCTGTCCCTCACGCCAAGGCTCACACTGCACACGTATACTGATGTACGACTGGGTAACAGCAAGCAGAGAATCATCTTTCCAAAGAGAGCCCGTGCGCGAGGATATAGCATTCCAGAAAGCCTCCCTGACCTTCCAGACTGTGTCCTTACTCGTGCCGTGGACGATGTAAATACGCAACCTAAAGACACCAGACGGATTGCCCAGGAACTCACGCTTGGTAGCATTTCGATCGAAGATCTTCGCATCAGCCTCGAACTGCGAGCCAACTTCATCCAAGGGAATCTGAAATTTCTGGTGGCCCTGACCTCGGTCATGATGTTACTCGTCCGAGCCTGCACGTCACGAGGGTCTCCCGAGGTCCAGCCCGAGCGTAACATAACAAGGGACAAATGGGGGGTCTCTTCCTACTACTTGCGTTGCCTCCGAAGCTCACCCGAGTAGAAACAGAGGCTGCATCGCTGGCCGCACCATCACTCCCTACATTTGCCAACTGCTTCTGAACCTGAGCGTTCACCACCTCCTGCTGCTGCTGCTGCTTCGCCACCTCCTTTAGCTGTCAAGGTCCGACTTCAAAGGTGCAATCTCCTCCTGAATATCCTTCCTCACATCCTCCTTATGCTCAGTCAGGGTACCTCTGAGCATTTCAGCCAAAAATTCTGGAACTCATTACGCGACAGGCCAATCGTGACAGCCTCTTTGTCGTCTGAGGCGCCCTTACCACCCGTCCCAGCACGAGCCATCTTAGAGGACCTGGAAGCACCCCCCCCCACCTCCCCCCTCTCACTGATCTGCTTCATGGAAACATCGGCACAGGCGGCAGCAGCAGATACAAAGGAATGAGCAGGGCCATTATGCATGACAAGTTGTGGTGGATGGCGAGCAGATGAAGGAACAGTCGACATCGAATCTGAGCTACGCCCTGCCTTAGATGCTTCCAACGCCGAAAATAAAGCACGTTCGTCCTGCGTGGTATGCCCAGGGATCTCGTCTCAACCGTCAAAGTCCCAGTCGTCTTCTGAGAAGTTAGCCGAGGAGAAGAAGGAGCAGACGAAGGAGAAGGAGGGAGAGAAGGAAGAGGACGATGACAGGAGGGGGAAGGGTGGAAAGGAAGGAGACCCGTGAATGATGATTAAAAGGAGAAAGAGAAGAATGAGAAAAAAAAGAGAGAATCTGCAGATGAAGGAGGAAGAGGAGGAGAAGGCAGAGGCCCTCATAGTTGTTCACAGGTGCGAAAAATCTGTTTCATCAACATAAAGTGTCAAATATCTTTGAAATCTCAGCAAAACCCACCCAAAGTCACCACATTGTCCGCCCGGGCCGGGTCGACCAACTGGGCGCCGGCGGTAAACCGTCAACCTTTCTTACCGCCGGGGGACTCGTAGAGCTTCCTGACCATATATTATGTCAAAAAAAATAGCAGAGAACGAATAGTTTTTCAGCCCGAGCAATTTCAGACCTCTCGATGCAACAGCCGAACGTCCCTGATGCTTCTGGATCGGTTTCTGTGCGCACCAGCTCTGTAGCTCTCCTACAGCCCGAGTTCAATACAGAAAAGGGACAACATCTCTCAAGGTGACTTGAAGAATACGAATAGTTTTGCGACCTGGCCCGAGTAGCAAACCCAACTCAGACCTCTGGATGCAACAGACGAACGCGCATCATGATTCCGAATCAGTTTCTGTGCGCATCAGCTCTGTAGCTCTCCTACAGCCCGAGTTACGTGCGAAAATCGACAGCACCTCTCAAGATGACTCGAACAACACGAATAGTTTCGCGAACCTAGCTCGAGCAGATCGATTCAGACCTCTGGATGCAACAGACGAACGCGCATGATGAGTTCGAATCAGTTTCTGTGCGTATCAGCTATGTAGCTCTCCTACAGCCCGAGTTACGTGCGAAAATCGACAGCACCTCTCAAGATGACTCGAACAATACGAATAGTTTCGCGAACCTAGCTAGAGTAGCAGATCGAGTTCAGACCTCCTGAATGCAACAGACGAACGCGCCTGACTATTCTGCATCGGTTTCTGTGCGTATCAGCTCTGTAGATCCCCTAGAGCTCGAGTTAAGTACAGAAAACCGACAGTCCCTGTTGAGATGACTCGAGCGATACGAATAGTTTTGCGGACCTGGCTCGAGTAGCAGACCGAGTTCAGACCTCTGCATGCGACAGGCGCACGCGCCTAATGTCTCTGAATCGGTTTCTGTGATTACCAGCCCTGTAGCCCCCCTACAGCCCGAGTTAAGTGCAGAAAACCGACAGCACCTCTCCAGATGACTCGAACAATACGAATAGTTTCGCGGACCTAGCTCGAGCAGCAAACCAAATTCAGACCTCTGGATACAACAGACAAACGCGCCTCATCATTCTGAATGGGTTTCTGTAAGTACCAGCTCTGTAACTGTCCTATAGCTCGACTTAAGTACGAAAAAAAAACGACAACGTCTGCCCGAGTAGCAAGCCCAACTCAGACCTCTGGATGCAACAGACGAACGCGCATCATGATTCCGAATCAGTTTCTGTGCGCATCAGCTCTGTAGCTCTCCTACAGCCCGAGTTACGTGCGAAAATCGACAGCACCTCTCAAGATGACTCGAACAACACGAATAGTTTCGCGAACCTAGCTCGAGCAGATCGATTCAGACCTCTGGATGCAACAGACGAACGCGCCTCACTATTCTGCATCGGTTTCTGTGCGTATCAGCTCTGTAGCTCCCCTAGAGCTCGAGTTAAGTACAGAAAACCGACAGTCCCTGTTGAGATGACTCGAGCGATACGAATAGTTTTGCGGACCTGGCTCGAGTAGCAGACCGAGTTCAGACCTCTGCATGCGACAGGCGCACGCGCCTAATGTCTCTGAATCGGTTTCTGTGATTACCAGCCCTGTAGCCCCCCTACAGCCCGAGTTAAGTGCAGAAAACCGACAGCACCTCTCCGGATGACTCGAACAATACGAATAGTTTCGCGGACCTAGCTCGAGCAGCAGACCGAGTTCAGACCTCTGGATTCAACAGACAAACGCGCCTCATCATTCCGAATCGGTTTCTGTAAGTATCAGCTCTGTAGCTGTCCTATAGCTCGAGTTAAATACAAAAAAACGACAACGTCTGTCGAGATGACTCGAAAGGGCCGATCCCGCCGGCCTGCTTTTTGGCAGTAAAAGGTACCCGATCGAGCTGAGATCAAGACGGCGATCGGGAATAAGATCGAATATCATGGGAAAAAATACTAGAGCTTTAAAGAATGGTTAAATTTCGAGAACAAAATTTTCAACCGACCAAAAGTCACCAAAAGGTCCGTCGAGATTTTTCTTGCCAACTAGCTCTCCAGCGCCCCGGAATTACTTCGAACCGGCGGTAAACCGTCAACCAGGTTACCGCCGGGCCCCTCGTAGAGCTCTTTCCTCGCACGGCGCTCCTCGGTACACATACAGGAAGTGTCTGGAGCAAGACCCGAAAAACTCGAATAATCACGTTTTTATGTTTTTGTCCAAAGAGGGTTCCTCCAAGTGTTTTGATAATAATACTGCACCTACGGACCTGAGAATTTGACTGGCAAATGCGGCATGACCCACTACAGGTGCGAAAAATCTGGTTTCTCAAAATGAATTATCAAATATCTTTCAAATCTTAGGAAAACCGACCCAAAGTTATCACATTGTCTCTTCTCGTCGGGTCGACCAACAGGAACCAGCGGTAAACCGTCAACCAGGTCACCGCCGGAACCCTCGTAGAGCTCTTTTCTCGCACGACGCTTCTCGGAACACGTGCAGGAGCGAGAGTAGAAAAACTCGGGAAGAAAAAACACGTTTTTCTGTTTTTTATGCAACGTCGGTTGCTCCAAGTGTTTTGATGGTAATACTGCGCCTACGGGCCTGAAAATTTCACACGCGCACGCGTGATAACCCAGTACAGATGCGAAAAATCTGGCTTCTCAAAATGATTGGTCAAATATCCTTCAAATCTTGGTAAAACCGACCCAAAGTTACCGCATTGTCTCTTCGGGCCGGGTCGACCAACTAGCTCCACCCCGCGCCAGAACTGGGCGCCGGCGGTAAACCGTCAACCTTTCTTACCGCCGGGAGACTCGTAGAGCTTCCTTTACCATATATTAAGGCGAAAGAGTTATCAGAGAACGAATATTTTTTCAGCCCGAGTGCTGATAGCGGACTGATCTCAGACATCTAGATACATTTCGCTATTGCCCCTCACGATTCCCTTCCCATTGCTTTGCTGAACAGCTTTGTAGCTCATCTGCAGCACGAGTAAATCCAAGGAAACATTGCCATTTCCAAGAAAGTAGCAGAGCGCGAATCGGTGTTCGGCCCTAGCGCTCATAGCGAACTGAGCGCGGGTGTCCAGATACTTTCGAATGGCGCGCATGATGATCTCTACCACGAGCTCTCAAGCTCATCTGCACCTCGAGTTCAGTCAGAAAACGAATTCCATCACAAGGAAAATAAAACAAGTATGACGCGTTGTTTGGCGTCTGCCCTTATGCCCTTATAGCAGACCCAAGCCAAGCGTCTAGATACTCTAGACTAGCGCGCCCCGTGATTTATTTTCATTTACGTGCAGAAGAACTCTCAAGTCTGCAGCTCGAGTTAAGTAAAGAAATTCAACACCAGTCCGAAAAAGAATCGGTCGAATACGAATAGTTAAGTACAAAAAAACGACAGCACCTCTCAAGATGACTCGACCAATACGAAAAGTTTCGCTGACCTAGCTCGAGTAGCAGACCGAGTTCAGACCTCTCGATTCAACATACGAACGCATCTGATGATTCTGGATCGGTTTCTGTAACTATCAGCTCTGTAGCTTTCCTAAATCTCATGTTAAGTACAAAAAAAAACACAACGCCTGTCGAGATGACTCGAAACGGCCGATCCCGCTGGAGTGCTTTTTGGCAGTAAAAGATACCCGATCGAGCTGAGATCAAGACGGCGAGCGGTAATAAGATCGAATATCACGGGGAAAAATACTAGAGCTCAAACGAATTATTGACAAGAACAAAATTGTCAATCGACCAAAAGTCAGCAAAAGGTCCGTCGAGATTTTTCTTGCCAACTAGCTCTCCAGCGCCCCGGAACATGGTAGCGTCCAAAACCCGGAGAGCAAAGAGAACACTGGGAACCGGCGGTGAACCGTCAACCAGGTTTTTTTTGCGTCTTTGCTGGGACCATCTTGGCCACTAAGGCCAGGTCCAACAAAGTATCAGGCGAAACAGAGCCTCGCATTTATCACGCAAGCAGTCAGCTCTTACAACACAACAGCGAAGCTGATGGAATAAAGAGAACCAGGTTACCGCCGGGGCCCTCGTAGAGCTCTTTTCTCGCACGGAGCTCCTCGGTACACATGAAGGAAGCGTCTGGAGCAGGACCCGAAAAAAACTCGAAAAATCACGTTTTCATGTTTTCATCTCAAGATGGTTCCAAGTGTTTTGATAGTAATACTGCACCTACGGACCTGAGAATTTGACTGGCAGACGCGGCATAACCCAGTACAGGTGCGAAAAATCTGGTTTCTCGACATGAATGTCAAATATCTTTCAAATCGAAGCAAAACCAACCCAAAGTTGACACTGGGCGCCGGCGGTAAACCGTCAACCTGATTACCGCCGGGGACCTCGTAGAGCTCTCTGCTTGCCCAGCTCCTCGGAACACGTGAAGCAAGCTTAAGCGAGAGCCAAAAAAATCTAAAATGTCGGTCGCATACAAATAGTTTTGCGGACTTCGCTCGAGAAGCAGACTCTGTTCAGAGCTCTAGATGCTTCAGCCAAACGCTCTTGATGATTCTGTATCGGTTTCTGTGCGTACCAGCTCTGAAGCTGTGCTACAGCTAGAGTTAAGTGCAGAATACCGGTGATACTGAATCGGTTTATGTGCGTACAAGCTCTGGAGCTCCTCTGAATCTTGGGTTAATTCATTGAAAACCGACATGACTGGTCAAGATGACTCGAACAACAAAAATAGTTTAACGGACCTAGCTCGAGTCCAGACGAGTTCAGGCCTCTGGATGCAACAGACGAACGCACCTGATGATTCTGAATCGGTTTCTGTAAGCATCAGCTCTGTAGCTCTCCGAAATCTCGAGTTAAGTACAGAAAACCGTGAAAGCGTGTCAAGATGACTCGGAACGCAGTTGGTTCCAGCAAGTCTTTTGATAATAATACTGCAGCTATGGACCTGAGAATTTAACTGCCAGACGCGGCATAACCCACTGGGATCCTGCGGTAAACCGTCAACCAGGTAACCGCCGGGAACCTCGTAGAGCTCTGTTCTTGCGCCGCGCTGCTCCGAGCACACGAAAAAAGCTTTCTCAAGCGTGAAGACAAAAGCTCGAAAAAACACGTTCGAAATATTTTGAGTCCTCTCGGTTCCCTGTACTAAACTGAAGATTTAGGAGAGCTACAGAGCTAGTACGCAGATAAACCAATCAAGTATCATCGGGCGCGTTCTTTTCTTGCATCGAGAGGTCTGAACTTGGTCTGGTACTCGAGCTAGATCCACGAAACGAAGATGCAAAATCATTTCTTTTTTAAAGGGAAGAAGAAGAAGAAGGAGACAGAAAAAAAAAAAAAAAAAAAAAAAAAAAAAAAAAAAAAAAAAAAAAAAAAAAAAAAAAAAAAAAAAAAAAAAAAAAAAAAAAAAAACTCGAGCTTTTGTTTTCACGCTTGAGATAATGTTTTTTCCTGTGCTCCGAGCAGCGTCGCGCGAGAACCGAGCTCTCCGAGGCTCCCGGCGGTTACCTGGTTGACGGTTTACCGCCAGATCCCATTTTAATATTTCTGCAAATTTTGAAAGTTCGTTTTAAGAACTGGTATGTTTCTCATGTGTAGTGGGTTATGCCTCGTCTGAGTTAAATTTCTCAGGTCCGTAGCTGCAATACTACTATCAAAATATTTGCTGGGACCGACTGTTCCGAGTCATCTTGACACGCGTTCACGGTTTTCTTTATTTAACTCGAGATTCAGGAGAGCTGCAGAGCTCATACTTAGAAACCTATTCGTAATCATCAGACGTGTTCGTGTGATGCATCCAGAGGTCTGATACAAATAGTTTTGAAGACCTAGCTCGAGTATGAGACCGAGTTCAGACCTCAGGATGCAACACACGAACGTGCCTGCTCATTCCAAATAGGTTTCTAAGTATGAGCTCTGTTGCTCTTCTGAATCTCGAGATAGGTACAGAAAACAGACAACGCCTGTGAACATGACTCGAAACACAGTCGGTTCCCTCAAGTCTTTTGATAGCAATATTGGAGCTACGGACCTGAGTATTTAACTGGCAGACGCAACATAACCCACTACACGTGAGAAAAATACCAGTTCTTAAAACGATCTTTCAAATTTTGCACAAAGATTGAAAAACCGACTCCAAGTCATCACATTGTCTCTTAAGGTCGGGTCGGCCAACTGGGATCCGGCGATAAACCGTCAACCAGGTAACCGCCGGGAGCATCGTAGAGCTCTGTTCTCGCGCGGCGCTGAGAAAAAAAGGTCGAAAAATATGGTTATTTTTCCATTTTGCATCTCCGCTTCGTGGACCTAGCTCGAATGCCAGATCGAGTTCGAACCTCTCGATGCGAGAAAAGAACGCGTCTGGTGATACTGGATCGGTTTATATGCGTACCAGCTTCTAGCTCTTCTAAATCTTCAGTTAAGGGAAACCGTCAGCACATGAGAATTTAACTGGCAGACGCGGCATAAACCGCTACAGGTGGAAAAAAAAACCTGTTCTAAAACGAACTTTCAAATTCTGCACGAAGACTAGAAAACCGACCGAAAGTTATCACATTGTCTCTTAAAGACGGGTCGGCCAACTGGCGCCGGCGGTGAACCGTCAACCTGGTCACCACCAGAACCTCGTAGAGCTCCTTGCAGACGTAAGAGTGCTCAGATTGAGAGAAGACAGCTTCCCGGAGCATTTCTAGGAAAACGTCGAATTTGCATTTTTCGGTGTTAACGTGATGTCGGTTGCTTCAAATTTTTCGATGTTACAACTCTCTCTAGAGAGCTGAGCCGCAAAAGCAAGTTTAGAGTTTCTGTACGCACCAGCTCTGTAGCTAAGCTGCAGTTCGAAATCAGTACAGAATACCGACAGCGCCTCTAAATAAAACTTGAGAGATACGAATAGTGTCGCGAACATAGCTCGAGTAGCAGACCGAGTTCAGACCTCTCGACGCAACATCCGCAAGGGTCTCTTCGCTCTCCAGGTTTTGGACGCTACCAAGTACCTCGTAGAGCTCTTCGTTATCGATGAGCTAGAGGAATTCCGGCGCGGGGTGGAGCTAGTTGGTCGATCCAGCCAGAAAAGAAGATGTGATAACTTTGGGTCGGTTTTGCTAAGATTTGAAATACATTTGACAAATCATTCTGAGAAACCAGAACTTTCGCACCTGTAGACGACTGTGAGGGCCTCTGCGTCTTAATATGAGCTCTGCAGGCGCACTTTTACTATTAAAACACTTGGGGGAACCAACTTTATGTCGACATGAAAAAAATGAATGTTCAATTTTTTGAGAAATGCCTCCAGAAGCTCTCTCCTTCGACTCTGAGCACTCTGACGCGTGGGAGGAGCTCTACGAGGTTCCCGGTGGTGAGCAGGTTGAAGGTTCACCGCCGGTGCCAGTTTTACTAAGATTCGAGAGATATTTGACAATTCATTTTGAGAAAGCAGATTTGTCGTACCTGTATTGCGTTATGCTTGCAAGTCAAATTCTCAGGTCCGTAGGTGCAGTATTACTGTCAAAACACTTGGAGCAACCGACTGTGTTCCGAGTGATCTTGACACGGATTCACGATTTTCTGTACTTAACTCGAGATGTAGAAAAGCTAGAGAGCTGGTACTTATAGGAACCGATTTATCATGATCAGCCGCGTTCGTCTGTTGCATGCAGAGGTCTGTACTCGAGGTACATCCTGAAAACTATTCGTATTCTTCGAAATATTTTGACCTCAGTTCTCTGAACTGAACTCAAGATTTAGATAAACTGGGCGCCGGCGGTAAACCGTCAACCTTTCTTACCGCCGGAAGACTCGTAGAGCTTCCTTTCCATATATTATGTCAAGAGAAGTAGCAGGGGACGAACATTTTTTCAGTCCGAGCGCTGATACCAGACTCATCTCAGGTGTAAATACTATTGCCGCTGATAATTCCTTCCCATTGTTGTGCTGAAGAGATCCAGCCAAGCTGCGCCTCATGATTTCCATCTCATTTATGTGCCAAAGAGCAAGTTAGGTAAAGGAATGCACCGTCATTTCGAAGAAAAATCGGTCCACGCGAATAGTTTTGCACCTAGCTCGAGTCGCAGACTGAGTTAAGAGCTCTGGATGCTTCAGACGAACGCGCCTGTGATTCTGAATCGATTATGTGTGCGTACAAGCTCTGTAGCTATGCTAAAACTCGAGTTAAGTACAGAACACAGACAGCGCCTGTTTAGAGAAATTGAAGAATACAAATGGTTTCGCGGACCTGGCTCGAGTAGCAGACCTAGTTCAGACCTCTCGATGCAACAGGCAAGCGCGCCTGATGATTCTGGATCGGTTTCTGTGATTACCAGCTCTGAAACGTTTCTGCAGCCCGAGTTAAGTACTGAAAACCGACAGCACTTATCCAGATGACTCGAAGGATACGAATAGTTTCGTGGACCTAGCTCGAGTAGCAGACCGAGTTCAGACCTCTGGATGTAACTGACGCGCCTGATCATTCTAAATTGGTTATGCATGCGTATCATCTCTGTACTTCCTCTACAGCTCGAGAAAGACGCGCCTGATATCATGGATCGTTTTCTGTGAACACCAGCTCTGTAGCTCTCCTACAGCCCGGGGCTGAATAAAGAAAACCGACAGCACATGTCAAGATGACTCGAATAATCGAATAGTTTCGCGGACGTAGCTCGAGTAGCAGACCGAGTTCAGACCTCTAGATTCAACTCACGAACGCGCCTGATGAGTCTGAATCAGTTTCTGTAAGCATCAGCTCTGTAGCTGCTCTCAAGCTCGAGTTAAATAGAAAAAGCCGTCAACGCGTGTCAGATGACTCGAAACGGCCGATCCCGCCGCAACGCTTTTTGGCAGCAAACGGTACACGATCGAGCTGAGATCAGGATGGCAAGCGGGAATAAGATCGAGCATGGTCAGAGAAAAACTAGAGCTCAAACGAATTGTTGAATTTTGAGAACAAAATTTTCAACCGATCCAAAGGCAGCAAAAGGTCCGTCGAGACTGTGATCCAGCGGTAACCCGTCAACCAGGTAACCACCGGGAGTCTCGTAGAGCTCGGTTCTCGCGCGGTTGCTCGGAGCACACGAGAAAAGCTTTCTCAAGCGTGAAGAACATATATATATATATATATATATATATTAATTTGCATCTTCGCTTCGTGGACCCAGCTCGAGAGTTCGGACCTACCGATGCGAGAAAAGAACGCGCCGGGTGATACTGGATCGGCTCATATGCGTACCAGCTGTTTAGCTCTTCTAAATTTTCAGTCAAGGGAAACCGACAGCACTCGTCAAAATGACTCGTATAATACGAACAGTTTTGCGGATCTAGCTCGAGTAGCGAACCGAATTCAGACCGCTCGATGGAACAGACGAACGCGACTGATGATTCTGAGTCGTTTTCTGTAAGTATGAGCTCTGCAGCTGTCTTGAATCTCGAGTTAAGTGCAGAAAACCGTCAATGCGCGTGAAAATGACTCGAAACGGCGGACAGTTCAAGCAAGCATCTTAATAGTAATATTGCAGCTCGGGACCTGAGAATTTCAATGGCAGACGCGGGATAACCCACTGCAGGGGGGAAGAATATTGGTTATTACAACGAATTTTCAAATTTTACACAAACATAGAAAACTTACCCGAAGTCGTCACATTGGCTCTAATGGTCGTGTCGGCCAACTTCTCTCAGCTCACTGGCGCCGGCGGTAAACCGTCAACCTGGTTTTGTTTGTTTGCGCTCCTGTGCACCAGCTGTAAAGCAGCTGGAGGAGAACGAGTCCCGAAGCAGCGAACGCAGCGAACGGGCAACGCACAAAGCGTTCAGGCGGCACACCTACACAGTGAACCTCCTTTGAAGGTCAGGCAACGTTTCAACGATCGGAGTTAAGGGGAAAGCAGAGCAGAAAGAAGAAGATTACGAGTAGCCTACTACACAATACTCATGTGGCGCAGGATAAAAGTAAAAGGCACACATCTCATCATAAGTCCAGCCGTATGGATGCCAGTCGAAATCCATAAGCTCCGATGGTGCAGGCATATGGCACAGGTCCATGTACGACCACTCCAGTTCTTCAAATCTCGCACTGGACATTTGCGGATTCCGCACCGCCTCCTCGACTGAGACAGCATTGTGCAGCATACCGAGCAGGGGAAGGACGTCGGCGAGTCGCATATGTAGTAACTTCGTACCGCAAATGACGTCCCCCATAGCGACATACGTGCGCACGACCACTGTGAAAGGGTCGAAGAACTTCGCACATCCCAAGTCAACATACAGTGGGTGCCGTTGGACCTCTGGGGACGCCGCAAGAATGGAGCCCACCTCGGACTTGCTGACCCTGCGGATACACTTGAACTCATTCTCAGCGCCCATAAGGAGAAAACCCTCCAACGGCGTCCCAAGAGACTCACTCAGACCAGCATAACCCGCATACCCGCTCTCTGGGTGGAGGACGTCCTGGAGATTCTCGCCACTCGCAGCCTCCCTCCAAGCACCAACAATGAAACATATAGGCACCCAAGTATCGTGTACATCATCTGCGCAGCACGTCACCAGTTCCCGCGGCGCAGGGAACTCAATATCATAAGTGGGAACACAGCCTGGATTCAATACAACATTGAGCGTGACATCGGAATCTGCCTGCACTTTGGGCGTCGAAGAAAACTCTGCACTCGAAAGAGGTACCGCGGGAAGCAACGAGTGAGCCCTTACATCAGCCAAAGAAGCACTCTGCGCACAGCCAGGGTTCGATACCACAGCGAGCGTGACAACGGATACTGCCTCCAACTCCTCCTCCGCCTCCTCCGTCACTTTCCCAAGAACAGTTCCTGAAGCTTCTCCCTCCATCCCAAAAACACTCTCTGTCTGACAGCCGACTTCAAAGGGCTCCAGAGGATAAGATGAAAGAAGTGCATACACGTCCGAAGAAGATGAGACCACTGCCTTCACATCAGAAGAAGATGAGACCACTGCCTTCACATCAGAAGAAGAAGATGAAAGAACTGCATACATGTCAGAAGAAGATGAGACCACTGCCTGCACATCCTCGCAAGTGAACTGAGTTTGCACGCCGGCACCCATTGAAGAAACTGGAATGCTTTGAGAATTCACTTGGACCTCAGCATCCATTGAAGACACTCGAATGCTTGGAAAGGGGGAATGCACTTCGTCAACCTGGACACCAGCATCAATTGAAAATACTCGAATGCTTTGAGAAGGATGTTCGACCTCGTCAACCTGGACCCCAGCATCAATAGCAGAAGAAAAACCGCGAAGTGCAACGGAATCAACTATCGGGCAGCTATCAGAGGGATGGAGTAATGCTGTCAACAACTCATTCGCCTGAGCATCCAACTCTGCATGCAAGACCGTGTCGCGGGCGACTAGGCCTTCGAGCACCAACGGAAGAGGACAATTCGGTCGAACCCATTTAAGTTGACAAGCCCGAGCCCGACGCAAACACCTGGATGCGAGACTCCGCACATGAGGCATCTGGCACAAACAAAACCACAAATGATAGGTATATGGCAGAAAACTGAAGGGAGATGTGTGAGGACACCTGAGAGATCACAACAATGATATACTGCAAATTGAACAATATGCAATCCACTCAAGGCAGATCTGAAAGAACCGAGACTTACGAGCACCACTCTGGGCAGTGAGGAACAAGTCAGCGTATACAAATTGCCGCCGCCGAACCGCAACGAGAAATGAATATGAGAGGCCAACAATGACAAGCAAGATGTACAGGGAGATGGGCAGTTGCGTAAGCAGAGCAAAACAACACGCTAGCTCAACGTTCACCTTCGCGGAGGTTCCCCAGGCAGGAGAAAATGAACGTAGCGGAGCCTTGAGCCTTGAGCCTTGAGCCTCAACCTGGTTACCGCCGGAAACCTCGCAGAGCTCTTTTCTTGCCCAGCTCCTCGGAAGTGAAGCAAGCTTAAGCAGAGCCAAGAAACTCTAAAAAATCGGTCGCATATAAATACTGGGCGCCGGCGGTAAACCGTCAACCTTTCTTACCGCCGGGGGACTCGTAGAGCTTCCTGACAATATATAATGTCGAAAACAATTGCAGAGAACGAGTAGTTGTTCAGCCCAAGCGATTTCAGACCTCTCGATGCAACAGCCGAACGCCCCCCGATGCTTCTGGATTGTCTTCTGTACGAGCTCTGTAGCTCTCCTACAGCCCGAGTTACGTGCGTGAATCGAGAGCACCTCTCAAGATGACTCGAACAAAACGAATAGTGGGGCAAACCCAGCTGGATTATCAGACCGAGTTCAGGCCTCTGAATGCGACAGGCGGACGCGTCTGATATCTCCGAATCGATTCCTGTGATTACCAGCCCTGCAGCCCCCGAAAAGCCCGAGTTAAGTCCAGAAAGCCGACAGCATCTCTCAGGATGACTCGAACAATACGAATAGTTTCGCGGACCTAGTTCGGGCAGCAGACCGATTTCCGAGCTCTCGATTCGACAGGCGGACGCGCCTGATCTCTCCAAATCGATTCCTGTCACCACCAGGACTGTAGCCCCCCTACAGCCCGAGTTAAGTGCAGAAAACCGACAGCACCTCTCAAGATGACTCGAACAATACGAACAGTTTCGCGATTTTAGATCGGCCAGCAGACCGAGTTCAGAGCTCTGGATTCAACAGACAAACGCGACTGATGATTCTGAATCGATTCCTGTAAATATCAGCTCTGTAGCTGTCCTATAGCTCGAGTTAAGTACAGACAACCGAGAGCGCCTGTCAAGATGACTCGAATAATACGAATAGTTTTGCGGGCCTAGCTCGGCTAGCAGACCGAGTTCAGACCTCTGGATGCATCAGACGAACGCGCCTGATCATTCTGGATCGATGAGGTGTGCTTACCAGCTCTGTAGCTTTCCTATATCTCGAGTTAAGTTCAACATACAGACAGCGCGTATCAAGATGACTTGAAACGGCCGATCCCGCCGCAACGCTTTTTGGCAGTAAAAGGCACCCGATCGAGCTGAGATCAAGATGGCGAGCGGAAATAAGATCGAATATCACGGAAAAAAACTAGAGCTCTAACGAATGGTTGAATTTCGAGAACAAAATTTTCAACCGACCAAAAGTTAGCAAAAGGTCCGTCGAGATTTTGCTTGGCAACTGGCGCCGGCGGTGAACCGTCAACCTGGTCTTTTGCGTCTTTTGCGAAGGCCGGTTCGAGCTCCCATGGGAGCAGGCCTAAACACAAAGAACCTAAGCAGCGAAGCTGCAAAGATTAAGTACAAGTGCGCAAACAGCGAAGCTGTACAGGAATGCACAAGTATACAATACACGAGAATGCAACTCAAAAATTGATGGAAGTAAAGCAGTGCGAGACCATGCAGTAACCACATATAGCGATTACCGTCTCAGCACCACTGACAATAAAAGCAGTGAGAGACCATACAGTAACCACTGGTTTATACAGCGATTACCGTCTCAACACCACTGAGACAAACACAAAACTAACAACTAGAATGACGAGTACACTCCAGTCCCCTTTGAGGCAACCGTAGTGTCGACAGATCAAAGGCCTACTTTGAGGCACCACGTGACAAATCACGGAAAGTCACGTTCAAAGGTCAATGAGCACTCAAATCAAGGAAGCAACGAATGCACTCAATCAATGAAGAAAGGCAACGCAATGACAAATCAAGCGTGCAGGATCAATCGCATGTGTATCATCTGTGCCGTTTCCGATGCTTCTTGCCGCTCCGCGTCAATGCACTCCTGGAAGTAGAACTCTGAGGACCCCCATGTTGCGAATCATCCTCCTCGGAGCTTTCAATTCCCAATTGCAGCCTGTATGCATTAAGAGCCTCAGTCCTACGCTGAAGCTCCTGTGTCGGGAGTCGGTGTAGCTCAAGCCAAAGAGCCCTCATATCGACACCGGCAAGGGCCCAGTCCCTGGCAGCTTGGCACTCAGAGCGTGTCTCACTCGGTCGATCTGCAGAACTCCCATTCATGGAACTCCCGACTGCATCAGCTGAACTCCCAACTGCAGAACTCCCAGCTGTTGAACTCCCAACTGCATCCTCAACTGCATCAGCGGAACTCCGAACTGTGGAACTTCCTACTGCACTCCCAAGTGTTGAACTCCCGACTGCACTGGAACTCCCGACTGCATCAACTGTACTCAAAACTGCGGTACTCTCCACCGCACTCCCGTTGGTCGCATGCAATTCTGAAGTGTGCAACTTTGTACTCTCGATAGTCTCCGTTCGTTTGAAGCAATATCTCTTCATTCTGAGAGAAGCATCACCCCGATCAACGTGCACTCGATGACACTCCTCCTTCTCCCCTTCACCAACATGAACAAAATCCTCCTCAGCCACCTCCTCCTGCTCTATCTTAGCAACTGCTTCACTATGAACATTATCCTCCTCCTCGTCCTTGCAGCCAGGGTTCGATGCCACAGCATCAGCTGAACTCCAAACCGCGGTACTCCCAACTGCAGAACTCCCAGCTGTTGAACTCCCAGCTGCATCCACAACTGCATCAGCGGAACTCCGAACTGTGGAACTTCCTACTGCACTCCGAACAGTTGAACTCCCGACTGCACAGGAACTCCCAACTGCAGAAGCATCACCCCGATCAGCGCGCACTCGATGACACTCCTCCTTCTCCTCCTCACCAACAAAGAGAACACAAAGATCAGTCTGAGTCCCACACTCAATGTGAACACAGGGATCTGTCTGAGTCCCACAATCGGAACACTGCGAATGCAAAGAGTAGCCAGCCAATTCAACAGTATCCATATCAGTCTGTGTTCCACAAGTGTCCTCGACCCACTCCTCTTCCTCAGAATCGTCCGAGCAGAAATTCCGATAATATCTGGGCGCGAAAATGCCCGCGCGAACAAGGCACGACGGATCTGGCCCCCGAGCCGTGGACCACAAATGATACCTGACACGTTTCGCCCGCAGGCGGCGCAACTTCGATTGAGAAACTTTGACACCATGCCCATACAGCTGGTCTCGCTCATGCATGCGAGACTCACCTCCGTACGAAGGGCGAACACGGCAATATAAATCACTAACACACACTTTGACCGTAGACAAACGAGCAGACAAACAAGCAAGTAAACAACGCCATATCTGTCCAATCTGAAGCAAGAAAATCCGCGCCTGACAATTCAGATGAAACAAACTCCATATATAAAAGCGTGGACTCGCTCTACAAGAAGGCAAATCACGAGCAATAACTAGATGGACAGTTGAGATAACCAAGGAAAATGCTGTTCCAACGATACTCCGACAATCTCAACACTTATATGCACTCCGACGACAATCAATAAGAGGCCTTCGACAATCAATAAGAGTGTACGGTACTCAGGCAAAAGAGACACTGAAGCACCGTGTACGGTAAAGAGAACCAAACGCCAGGCACGGCACGATGCCGCTCGAGGAGGCCACCGACGGGCCAGGTCGCCGCTGAGATCCCGAGGAGGGACAGCAGCAACCTGGTCACCGCCGGGAACCTCGTAGAGCTCCTTTCACGCTTGAGAGAGCTCAGAGTCGAAAGAGAGAGCTTCTGGAGGCATTTCTCGAAAAATTGAACATTCATATTTTTCATGTCGGAATGAAGTTGGTTCCTCCAAGTGTTTCGGTAGTAAAAGTGCGCCTAGAGAGCTCATATTAAGACCCAGAGGCCCTCATAATCTTTTACAGGTGCGAAAAATCTGCTTTCTAAATGGTCAAATATCTTTCACATATTCGCAAAACCACCAAAAAGTTACCACATTGTCATTTCTGGCCGGGTCGATCAACTAGCTCCACCCCGCGCCGGAATTCCTCTAGCTCATCGATAACGAAGAGCTCTACGAGGTACTGGGCGCTGGCGGTAAACCGTCAACCTTTCTTACCGCCGGGGGACTCGTAGAGCTTCCTGACAATATAATGTGGAAAAAACTTGCAGAGAACGAATAGTTTTTCAGCCCAAGCGATTTGAGACTCTCGATGCAACAGCCGAACGCCCCCGATGCTTCTGGACTGTCTTCTGCACGAGCTTTGTAGCTCTCCTGCAGCCCGAGTTACCTGCGTAAATCGACAGCACCTCTCAAGATGACTCTAATAAAACAAATAGATTGGCAACCCAGCTCGAGTATCACACCGATTCAGACCTCTGAATGCGACAGGCGGACGCATCTGATGTCTGCGAATCGACTTCTGTGATTACCAGCCCTGCAGCCCCCCTACAGCCCGAGTTAAGTGCATAAAACCGACAGCACCTCTCAGGATGACTCGAACAATACAATAGTTTCACGGACCTAGTTCGGGTAGCAGATCGAGTTCCCAGCTCTGGATTCGACAGGCGGACGCGCCTGATGTCTTCAGATCGATTCTTCTGACCACCAGCACTGTAGCCCCCCTCAGCCCGAGTTGAGTGCAGAAGACCCAGAGCACTTCTCAAGATGACTCGAAGAATACGCATGGTTTCGCGATTCTAGATCGGGCAACAGACCGAGTTCAGAGCTCCGGATTCAACGGACAACTGCCACTGATGATTCTGAGTCGTATCAGCTCTGTAGCTGTCCTGTAGCTCGAGTTAAGTACAGAAAACCGAGAGCGTCTGTCAAGATAACTCGAATAATACGAATAGGTTTGCGGACCTAGCTCGGCTAGCAGACCAGTTCAGACCTCTGGATTCAACAGGCGAACGCGCCTGATTATTCTGGATCGATTAGCTGTGCTTACCAGCTCTGTAGCTGTCCTAGAGCTCGAGTTATGTTCAGAAAACCGTCATCGCGTGTCAACATGACTTGAAACGGCCGATCCCGCCTGCCTGCTTTTTGGCAGTAAAAAGTACCCGATCGAGCTGAGATCAAGATGGCGAACGGAAATAAGATCGAATATCATGGGAAAAAATACTAGATCTCAAACGAATTCTTGAATTTCGACAAAAAAAAAAAAAAACGACCAAAAGTCACCAAAAGGTCCGTCGAGATTTTTCTTGCCAACTAGCTCTCCAGCGCCCCGGAATTACTCTTAAGTTCCAGCAATAACTTGCTAAGGGAAGCTCTACGAGTTACTAGCTCTCCAGCGCCCCGGAACTGGCGCCGGCGGTGAACCGTCAACCTGGTCACCGCCGGGGACCTCGTAGAGCTAGCTCTTTTCACGCGTGAGAGAGCTCAGAATGAGAAGAGAGAGCTTCTCGAGGCATGTCTTGAAACATTCAACATTGTTTTTTTTCATGTGGACATGAAGTTGGTTCCCCCAAGTGTTTTGATAGTGAATGTGCGCCTAGAGAGCTGATATTAAGACGCAGAGGCCCTGATAGTCGTTTACAGGTGCGAAAAATCTGCTTTCTCAGAATAAATCGTCAAACTGGGCGCCGGCGGTAAACCGTCAACCTTTCTCACGGCCGGGGGACTCGTAGAGCTTCCTGGCCATATAAAATGTCGACAAAAAATGCAGAGAACGAATAGTGTTTCAGGCCAAGCGATTTCAGACCTCTCGATGGGACAGCCGAACGCCCCTGATGCTTCTGGATCGTTTTCTGTGCGTACGAGTTCTGTAGCTCTGCTACAGCCCGAGCTACGTGCGAAAATCGACAGCACCTCTCAAGATGACTCGAACAATACGAATAGCTTCGCGAACCTAGCTCGAGTATCAGACCGAGTTCAGACCTCTGAATGCGACAGGCGGACGCGCCTGATGTCTCTGAATCGATTCCTGTGATTACCAGCCCTGCAGCCACCCTATAGCCCGAGTTAAGTGCTGAGAACCGACAGCACCTCTCAAGATGACTCGAACAATACGAATAGTTTCGCGGACCTAGCTTGGGCAGCAAACCGAGTTCCGAGCTCTGGATTCGACAGGCGGACGCACCTGATGTCTCCAAATCGATGTGTGTGATGACCAGCCCTGTAGCCCCTCCATAGCCCGAGTTAAGAACAGAAAACCGACAGCACCTCAGAAGATGACTCGAACAATACGAATAGTTTCGCGAACCTAGCTCGGGCAGCAGACCGAGTTCAGAGGTCTGGATTCAACAGACGAACGCGCCTGATGATTCTCAATCGATTTCTGCGACTATGAGCTCTGTAGCTGCCCTGCAGCTCGAGTTAAATACAAAATACCTACAACGCGTATCAAGATGACTCGAAACAGCCGATCCCGTCCGTGTCCTTTTTGGAAGTAAAAGGTACCCGATCGAGCTGAGATTGAGATGGCGAGCGGGAATAAGATCGAATATCACTGGAAAAAATACTAGAGTTCTAACGAATGGTTGAATTTCGAGAAAAAATTTTCAACCGACCAAAAGTCAGCAAAAGTTCCGTCGAGATTTTTCTTGCCAACTAGCTCCCCAGCGCGCCGGAATTACTGGGCGCCGGCGGTAAACCGTCAACCTTTGTTACCGCCGGGAGACTCGTAGAGCTTCCTGACAATATATAATGTCGAAACAATTTGGAGAGAACCTGTAGTTTTTCAGCCCAAGCGATTTCAGACCTCTCGATGCAACAGCCGAACGCCCCCGATGCTTCTGGATTGTCTTCTGTACGAGCTCTGTAGCTCTCCTACAGCCCGAGTTACGTGCGTAAATCGACAGCAACCCTGAAGATACTCGAACAATACGAATAGTTTGGCAAACCTAGCTCGAGTATCAGACCAAGTTCAGGCCTCTGAATGCGACAGGCGGACGCGTCTGATGTCTCCGAATCGGTTCCTGTGATTACCAGCCCTGCAGCCCTACAGCCCGAGTTAAGTGCAGAAAACCGACAGAATCTCAGGATGACTCGAACAATACGAATAGTTTCGCGGACCTAGTTCGGGCAGCAGACCGAGTTCCGAGCTCTGGATTCGACAGGCCGACGCGCCTGATGTCTCCGAATCGATTCCTGTGACTACCAGCACTGTAGCCCCCAGACAGCCCGAGTTAAGTACAGAAAACCGACAGCACCTCTCAAGATGACTCGAACAATACGAATAGTCTCGCGATTCTAGAGCGGGCAGCAGATCGAGTTCAGAGCTCTGGATTCAACAGACAAACGCGACTGATGATTCTGAATCGATTTCTGTACTTATCAGCTCTGTAGCTGTCCTATAGCTCGAGTTAAGTACAGAAAACCGAGAGCGCCTGTCAAGATGACTCGAATAATACGAATAGGTTTGCGGTCCTAGCTCGGCTAGCAGACCGAGTTCAGACCTCTAGATGCAACGGACGAACGCGCCTGATAATTCTGAATCGATAAGGTGTGCTTACCAGCTCTGTAGCTGTCCTGTATCTCGAGTTAAGTCCAATATACCGACAGCGCGTATCAAGATGACTCGAAACGGCCGATCCCGCCACAGTGCTTTTCGATAGTAATATTCACCCGATCGAGCTGAGATCAAGATGGCGAGCGGGAATAAGATCGAATATCACGGGAAAAAATACTAGAGCTCTAACGAATGTTCAAATTTTGAGAACATAATTTTCAACTGAGCAAAAGTCATCAAAAGGTCCGTCGAGATTTTTCGAGCCAACTAGCCCGCCAGTGCGTCCGAATTACTCTTGAGCTTCCAGCTGCTAGCTTAGGGAAGCTCTACGAGTCACTCTTAAGCTTCCAGCAACTAGCTAAGGGAAGCTCTACGAGTTATATCTCTCAAACCTTGGCAAAACCGACTGGGCGCCGGCGGTAAACCGTCAACCTTTCTTACCGCCGGGGGACTCGTAGAGCTTCCTAAAAATATATACTGTCGAAAAAATTGCAGAGAACAAATAGTTTTTCAGCCCAAGCGATTTCATACCTCTCGATGCATCAGCCAAACGTCCCCGATGCTTCTGGAGTGTCTTCTGTACGAGCGCTGTGGCTCTCCTACAGCCCGGGTTACGTGCGTAAATCAACAGCACCTCTCAAGATGACTCGAACAATACGAAATCTAGCTCGAGTATCAGACCGAGTTCAGACCTCTGAATGCGACAGGCGGACGCGTCTGATGTCTCCGAATCGATCCCTCTGATTACCAGAGCTGCAGCCCCCCTACAGCCCGAGTTAAGTGCAGAAAACCGACAGCACCTCTCAGGATGACTCGAACAATACGAATTGCTTCGCGGACCTAGTTCGAACAGCAGACCGAGTTCCGAGCTCTGGATTCGACAGGCGGACGCGCCTGATGTCTTCAAATCGATTCCTGTGACTACCAGCACTGTAGCCCCTCTACACCCCGAGTTAAGTACAAAACTGACAGCACCTCTCAAGATGACTCGACAATGACTCGAATAATACGAATAGGTTTGCGGACCTAGCTCGGCTAGCAGACCGAGCGAGTTCAGACCTCTGAAGGCAACAGACTAACGCGCCTGGTCATTCTGAATCGATAAGGTGCGCTTACCAGCTCTGTGGCTGTCCTGTATCTCGAGTTAAGTCCAATATACCGAGAGCGCGTATCAAGATGACTCCAAACGGCCGATCCCGCCGCAGTGCTTTTTGGCAGTAAAAGGTACCCGATCGAGCTGAGATCAAGATGGCGAGCAGGAATAAGATCGAATATCACGGGCAAAAATACTAGAGCTCTAACGAATGGTTGAATTTCGAGAACAAAATTTTCAACTGACCAAAAGTCACCAAAAGGTCCGTCGAGATTTTTCTTGCCAACTAGCACTCCAGCGCGCCGGAATTACTCTCACTGGGCGCCGGCGGTAAACCGTCAACCTTTCTTACCGCCGGGGGACTCGTAGAGCTTCCTGACAATATATAATGTCGAAAAACAATTGCAGAGAACGAATAGTTTTTCAGCCCAAGCGATTTCAGACCTTTCGATGCAACAGCCGAACGCCCCTGATGTTGGATTCTCTTCTATACGAGCTCTGTAGCTCTCCTACAGCCCGAGTTACGTGCCTAAATCGACAGCACCTCTCAAGATAACTCGAACAAAACGAATAGTTTGGCAAACCTAGCTCGAGTATCAGACCGAGTTCAGACCTCTCAATGCAATAGTGGGACGCGTCTGTGACTCCGAATCGATTCCTGTGATTACCAGCCCTGCAGCCCCCCTGCAGCCCGAGTTAAGTGCAGAAAACCGACAGCACCTCTCAGAATGACTCGAAAAATACGAATAGTTTCGCGAACCTAGTTCGGGCAGCAGACCGAGTTCAGAGCTATGGATTCGACAGACGGACGTGCCTGATGTCTCTGAATCGATTCCTGAGATTACCAGCCCTGTAGCCCCCCTACAGCCTGAGTTAAGTACAGAAAACCGACAACACCTCTCAAGATGGCTCGAACAGCACAACTAGTTTCGTGATTCTAGCTCGGGCAGCAGACCGAGTTCAGAGCTCTGGACTCAACAGACAACGCGACTGATATTCTGAATCGGTTTCTGTAAGTATCAGCTCTGTAGCTGTCATATAGCTCGAGCTAAGTACAAAAAACCGAGAGCGCCTGTCAAGATGACTCAAATAATACGAATAGGTTTGCGGACCTAGCTCGGGTAGCAGACCGAGTTCAGACCTCTGGATGCAACAGACGAACGCGACTGATCATTCTGAATCGATTAGCTGTGCTTACCAGCTCTGTAGCTCTTCTACAGCTCGAGTTATGTTCAGAAAACCGTCATCGTGTGTCAAGATGACTCAACTGGCGCCGGCGGTGAACCGTCAACCTCGTCACGGCCGGGAACCTCGTAGAGCTCCTAGCATGCCTAAGAGTGCTCAGCATGAAAAGAGAGCACTGCTGGAAGCATTTCTCAGAAAAGAGAAAACATGATTTTTTCCATGTCGACATAAAGTTGGTTTCGCCAAATGTTTTGACAGTAAAAATGCATCTAGAGAGCTCATATTAAGACGGGAAGGCCCTCATAGTCGTCTACAGCTGCGAATAATCTGCTTTCTCAAAATAAATGGTCAAATATCTTTCAAATATTCGCAAAAACAACCAAAAGTTGTCACTTTGTCCGTCCGTGCCGGGTCGGCCAACTAGCTCCACCCCGCGCCGGAATTCCTCTGGCTCATGGATGTCGAAGAGCTCTACGAGGTAAATGGCGGATCCCGCCCGTGTGCTTTTGGGCAGTAAAAGGTACCCGATCGAGCTGAGATCAAGATGGCGAGCGGGAATAAGATCGAATATCACGGGAAAAATACTAAGAGCTCTAACGAATGTTCAAATTTTGAGAACAAAATTTGCAACCGACCAAAAATCACGAAAAGGCCTGTCGAGATTTTCCTTGCCAACTAGCTCTCCAGTGCCCCAGAGTTACTCTTAAGCTTCCAGCAACAACTTGCTAAGGGAAGCTCTACGAGTTAAGCTTCCAGCAATAACTGGGAGCCGGCGGTAAACCGTTAACCTGGTTACCGCCGCGAGCCTCGTAAAGCTCTTTCTCGCACGGCGCTGCTGAGAACATGCGGAAGGAGCCTTACTGATACGCGAGGTGAAAACTCGAAAAAGAAAGTTTTTTTGGTTGTCACCGACGGTTCCGCCAAGTGTTTTGATAGAAAAACTGCAGCTACAGACCTGAGAATTCATTAGCAGACGCGACACAACCCACTACAGGTGCGAAAAAATACAGGTTCTTGAAACGAATGTTCAAACCTCTCAAAAAGTTTGTTCAACCGACCCAAACTTCGCACATTGTCCGTCGGGGCCGGGTCGGCTAACTGGCGCCGGCGGTGAACCGTCAACCTAGTCACCGCCGGGAACCTCGCACAGCTCCGTACACTGATAGGAGTGCTGAGAATCGAAGCTGTGATGACCAGCGTTGCAGCCCCCCTACAGCCCGAGCGAAGCGCAGGAAACCCACAGCACCTCTCAGGATGACCCGAACAATACGAATAGTTCCGCGGACCTAGTTCTGGCAGCAGACAGTTCGGAGCTCTCGATTCGACAGGCGAACGCGCCTGATCTCTCCAAATCGAGTACAGTGATTACCAGCCATGCAGCCCCCCTACAGCCCGAGTTAACTGCAGAGAACCAACAGCATCTCTCCAGATGAATCGAACAATACGAATAGTTTCGCGATTCTAGATCGGGCAGCAGACCGAGTTCAGAGCTCTGGATTCGACGGACAACAGCCACTGATCATTCTCAATCAGATTATGTACGTATCAGCTCTGTAGCTGTCCTGTACCTCGAGTTGAGTATAGAAAACCCAGAGCGTCTGTCAAGATGCCTCGACTAATACGAATAGGTTTGGGGACCTAGCTCGGCTAGCAGACGAGTTCAGACCTCTGGATTCAACAGGCGAACGCGCCTGATCATTCTGAATCGATTAGCTGTGCTTACCAGCACTGTAGCTGTCTTGGAGCTCGAGTTATCTTGAGAAAACCGACAGCGCGTGACAAGATGAGTCGAAACGGCCGATCCCGCCAGTGTGTTTTTTGACAGTAAAAGGTACCCGATCGAGCTCAGATCAAGATGGCGAGCGGGAATAAGATCGGATAACACGGGAAAAAATAATAATTTCTCAAGGACAAAATGTTCAACCGATCGAGAGTCACCAAAAGGTCCGTCGAGATTTTTCTTGCCAACTGGGCGCCGGCGGTAAACCGTCAACCTTTGTTACCGCCGGGAGACTCGAAGAGCTTCCTGACAACATATAATGTCGAAAAAAATTACGCAGAAAAAAAAGTTTTTCAGCCCAAGCGATTTCAGACTGCAACAGCCGAACCCGAGTTAAGCGCAGGAAACCGACAGCACCTCTCAGGATGACTCGAACAATACGAATAGTTTCGCGGACCCAGTTCGGAAAGCAGACAGAGTTTGGAGCTCTGGATCCGAAAGGCGGACGCGCCTGATGTCTCCGAATCGATTCCAGTGATTACCAGCCATGCAGCTCCCCTACAGCCAGAGTTAAGTGCAGAGAACCCACGGCATCTCTGAAGATGACTCGAACAATGCGAACAGCTTTGCGGACCTAGCTTGGCTAGCAGACCGAGTTCAGACCTCTGAGTTCAACAGGCAAACGCGCCTGATCATTCTAAATCGATTAGCTGTGCTTATGAGCTCTGTAGCTGCCCTGAAGCTCGAGCTATCTTGAGAAAACCGTCACCGCATGAGAAGATGACCCGAAACGGGCGATTCCCCCTGGACGCTGTTTGGCAGTAAAAGGTACCCGATCGAGCTGAGATCAAGACGGCGAGCGGGAATAAGATCGGACATCATGGGAAGAAATACTAGAGCCCTAACGAAAATACTAGAGCTAACGATTGGTTACCGCTGGGAGACTGGTAGAGCTTCCTAGCTCGACTCAATACGAGTAGTTTCGCGATTCTAGATCGAGCAGCAGACCAAGTTCAGAGCTCTGGATCAACAGACAAACAGAACTGGATCGGATTCTGTGAGCATCAGCCCTGTAGCCGTTCTGTAGCTCGGGTTAAGTACAGAAAACCGAGAGTTCCTGTCAAGATGACTCGAATAATAAGAATAGGTTTGCGCACCTAGCTCGGCTAACAGACCGAGTTCAGACCTCTAGATTCAACAGGCGAACACGCCTTGTCATTCTACATCGATGAGCTGTGCAGCTGTCCTAAAGCTCGAGTTATGTTCAGAAAACCGTCAGCGCGTATCAAGATGACTCGAAACGGTCGATCCCGCTACCGTGCTTTTCGATAGCAATATTCACCCAATCGAGGTGAGATTAATATGGCGAGCAGAAATAAGAGCGAATATCAGAAAACAATACAAGAGCTCTAACGAATCGTTGAATTTTGTGAACAAAATGTTCGACCAAAAGTCATCAAAAGTTCCGTCGAGATTCTTCGAGCGAACTAGCCCGCCGGCGCGTCAGAAAAACTCTTAAGCTTCCAACTGCTAGCTTAGGAAGCTCTACGAGTCACTAGCTCTCCAGCGCCCCGGAATTACTCTCAAGCTTTCAGCAATAGCTTGCTAAGGGGAGCTCTACGAGTTATATCGGAAGAGCTGAGCTGCTGTCAGAGAGGAGTTTATACACTGCGACGCGCAACTTGGGCGTCAAAAACTTGAAGAACAAAGAGAACACAAGCCAGAAAGCTGTCCTAGCGAGCCCTCCAACGCTCTCTTGGAATGCTTCTGGGCTCCCGGGAGCTCCCCTGCAGCGCTTCTGAAAGCGTTGTCCGGATCGCTTCCACGCGTGCCTGTACGCGTGCAGGCACCAGCTGCCGGACCAGCTGCCGGCTCAGGCGAGACGCTACGGGAATCGTTGACAAGCGAAAATGGGCTGCTGGCGGGCACCACCATCGTCTGGCTTCGAATCTAAAATCATTTTAGCTCTCAGAGAGCTCTCCGGGAACTGGGCGCCGGCGGTAAACCGTCAACCTTGGTTACCGCCGGGAGACTCGTAGAGCTTCCTAGCTCGACTTACGTTGAGAAAACCGACAGCACCTACCAACATTCCGACTCATAGTGAATATTTTTTTGACCTCTGAATGCGACAGGCGGACGCGTCTGATGTCTGCGAATCGACTCCTGTCATTTTCAGCCCTGCAGCCCCCCTACAGCCCGAGTTAAGTGCAGAAAACCGACAGCACCTCTCAGGATGACTCGAACAATACAAACAGTTTCGCGGACCTAGTTTGGGCAGCAGACAGAGTTCAGAGCTCTGGATTCGACAGACGGACGCGCCTGATGTCTTCAAATCGATTCCTGTGACCACCAGCTGTAGCCCCCCTCAGCGCGAGTTGAGTGAAGAATACCGAGAGCACTTCTCACGATGACTCGACCAATACAAATAGTTTCGCGATTCTAGATCGGGCAGCAGACCGAGTTCAGGGCTCTAGATTCGACAGACGGACGCGACTGCTGATTCTGATTCGGTTTCTGTAAATATCAGCTCTGTAACTGTCCTACAGCTTGAGTTAAGTACAGAAAACCGAGAGTTCCTCTCAAGATGACTCGAATAATACGAATAGGTTTGCGGACCTAGCTCGGCTAACAGACCGAGTTCAGACCTCTGGATTCAACAGGAAAACGCGACTAATCACTCTAGCTGTGCTTACCAGCTCTGTAGCTGTCTTAAAGCTCGAGTTATGTTCAAAAAACCGTCAGCGCATATCAAGATGACTGAAAACGGCCGATCCCGCCAGAGTGCTTTTCGATAGTAATATTCACCCGATCGACCTGAGATCAAGATGGCGAGCGGGAATAAGATCGAATATCACGGGAAAAAACACTAGAGCTCAAACGAATTGTTGAATTTCGAGAACGAAATTTTCAACCGACCAAAAGTCACCAAAAGTTCCGTCGAGATTTTTCTTGCCAACTAGCTCTCCAGCGCGCCGGAACTGGGAACCGGCGGTAAACCGTCAACCAGGTTTGTTTGTTTGTTTGGACTCGCGTTCCCAGCTGGGTGCAGCTGGGCGAGGACCGGTCCCGCAGAAGCACACGGGCAGCGCTAAGCAGCGCTTCGGCTGCCGACAATTCACATTCTGTGACTGTAGCTCCTTCGAGGAGCCACGCGGCCTCGGCCACATCCCTCCAAACGAGGGGCACGGCACTAGAAACAGCAAACTCATGCCCAGCAGGGAAGGGGCCCACGGTTCTCGCGGAAGCGATGCCTATCTCACTGGGATTGCACTGAGTATTGATTAAGCCGATCTGAAGCCAGAAACCACATCCTGATCCTTGCTGGTCAACCCCGCCATCAAAGCCTCCCCTGATAGCGAACGGTACGAGATAAGTTTCGAATGGATATAGATAACAATGAGTTCTGTAGAATGTGCGGCCATATCTGGCCTCATGCGTCAATTCATCCGCTCGTGTATTGTCCTCCCTGAATTCGTGTCTCCATATCTCACGTCCCAAGGCAGCAGGCCTCAGATTGAAACACGCGGCGAGCTCAAAGGTACAATCAATCATGGCAGCTGTCCTCTTGCAGTAGCCACGATTCTCACATCTCCATTTACCCTGGAGCCAGGAGCAGATAAGTAGTGAGTCACCCTTGAACTCAGCAGCAAAACCCTCTGACGATATGTCCCACACAGTCGCGCGTTCCTGGATCATCGCATATCGTATTGCAAGCTTGGCGGACTCTTTGGGGTCATACTTGGGGTGCAGAGGGTTGGTCGCGGTATCGACCATCTCAGTATCGGCCTTCTCACGAGCCTCAGGGGAGCCTCGAGGTCCATTAGGAGAGCCCTTCCAAGACACCACAAAGTAATCATAGACCTTAGATTTGTTGTATTGTATAAGGAGTTGCTTCCATACCTCCAAGAATTGAACCCAATCACCCCGTACAGACTCCCACCACTTTTCCCCAAAGAACTGAATGTATGGGAACTGCCAAGACCGTCCGCCCACAGACACAGGGCCTCCACGAAGCCGTTTGCCCGAACTAGATAAGGCCCTGCTGCCGTGTTGTCGTAGAACCTCTGTTATTGTGTCGCGAGCCGTGACCCAGCCAACATTGTACATCATAAGCGCACGTCGGGAGTCTCGAAAGGCCCTCCTCCCCTTTGAGACGGCAAGCGGCTCGTCTCTGAGAGTGTGGGTAGCTCCCTCTCCAGAGGGCATCGGCTGTGAGCGGGCAATGGAACAGGCGACCTGCGAGCAGAGATCCTCCAGCCTCCTCTCCATGTCCGTACTCCTCCCCTCCGCCTCCATCACAGTCGCAGCAGGTATATCCTCCCCCCGTCCCTCCGTAAAGCGAACACGTTTAGCACGTTGAGTCGTTGATCCCTCCACCTCAACCTCCGTCCTTGCCGTCCTGTCCTCCTCCAAAGATAGTAAATATTGCCTCGTGGAGCGCATCATGCCCCAGCTCTTCCAGCACAGCATCTGCACAGCCGATGGGAAACCCCCATCGCAGAAGATTGTCCTGACACGTGTCAGTGCAGCTGGCCGCCATACCTCCCACCCCACATCTCCTGGCTTCCTCCTCCCTGACATTCTCAGAAGACACATACCCTCGAACGCATGAATAACCCTCACACACTCACTGTCAATCGTGATGGCCTCTGCTGCATATAAAAGGCGGCTCTGCACAGTCGATTGATATCGACGAAACTTCTTCACCAGAGGCAACGCCCTGCACGTAAAATACTGCACCTGCGCAAAGAACGCCCGTCGGGCCTGCTGGACGCGCTCCTGCACATCCGTGTGGATAGCAGTGAAACTTCTGGGAATCTGATATCCCAGCACATTCAAACTCTCAACACGCTTGAAAGGTACAATCCGCGAGCCAATCTGAACCGTGACCGTATCAGTGTACTGAGTACCACACACCATCATTTCTAAACTCTCCTCCTTCCACTCCATCCCCCACTCCCTGAGAGCAGTAGTGAAGGCAGTGGCTGCTACCTGCGCCTCCGATGCTGACTTGGCGGCCAGAAAAATATTGTCGGCCCAGAGAGCATGATTCCACCGTGCGTACCGGCAGTGATCGTCATGGCATGGCATCTCGACTCCGACACCGCGCTGGTCCAGGCGAGCAATCACATCCCGCCACATAGCAATAGTGACAATAGTAAACGCGATAGGTGATTCGGTACCCCCAGTGCGGAGTGACCTGTCCCATTGCACATTTGGGATTGTCACTCCTTCAAACAGCACCGTGCATGAGGTAGATGAGAGAGGCTCCAATAACGCATACTGTAACCGTGCACTGATCCCCAGGGCCGTCATCGCTCTCGAGACTGTCGGCAGCGTCACAGCATCGAACGCCCGCTCGATGTCACAGCTGAGGAGCCACGCCGTTTGATCTCGCCCCCATGTGGAAGCATGCTGTGCAATACATTTCATGGCCGATGAAATCTCCCAGCAACGCCGTCCGCTGGTAAAACCGTAGACCGCCATATCACTCATGAAGGGTTCCACACATCTTTCCAGTAAAATCGTCACGCACGTGAGATACCACTTGGCCAAGGTATTTCCAACAAGCAGGTTCCTTGTTTGTCGCAATGTTTCCAGTTTACTCGTTTTCGGCATAAGTGTTAGGTATACTTCCTGCCATTCCCTTGGCGTCGGGCGAAGCCCGTTGAATATATCAGAGAAAACCTTACCAATAGAACGCACTGACCTCCACGAAAGAGCCTTGAGAAGTTCAACCGAGATGCCGTCGGGCCCACAGGCCCGTCCTGTTCGGAGCCTGCTCCGCGCCTGCAGAATAGTAGAGTATGTGATCGTAAGTGTGTTGTCCGAAGAGGCTGTTGATTGAGATGCATGGCGACGCAGTGTGGACACAAGCTCCCGATTGCGGGCTCTGGAGTCATCACAAGTCATACTCTGCACAGCATATCGCTCCACCTCCTCCGCCCATAGTTCCCTGTCCTCCGTCATCATAGTCGTAGGACCCACATCCCCTCCCCCAGTGTCCGTCACCCTCAACTCCGTCACACGTGTCCTCCTCCCCTTCCTAGATGGTAGTGCCTCCCACTCCACCTTCCGTCGGCGATATTCCCGCGCCAGCGGTCTGATGCGACGTCGAAGGTCTCGAGCCAACGCTCTGTCCTTCCTAGCACGTGCCTCTCTGAGTTGTACCTCCAGGTCGGCATGTTGAGGAGTCCTACTTGGTGGGAGCCCTCTGGAGTACCTGGGGGCCCTCACCGCGAGGAGTGGTAACGCATGTTCAGCGATCGTTCCAGCAATACGTTGTGGGGGCACCGTCGGGATCTGTACGTCCGCCAGGACCTGGAATTGGGCCTCCTCCCGATACGATTGGAACTCTTTGTGGCTTGTGTGGTGGCTAGGGGGGCCTTGATATTTCGTGACCTGAGGGTTCTGCATCTGGAACTCGGCGTAGACACAGGCGTGATCCGAGAAGTTGGTAGTCGGGGTCTCTGGGATCCAATCCGTTCGGCATTCAACCAAGTCACCCTCCCAGGATTGTGGGACCATGAGATAGTCAAGCACTTTTGGCGCAATAGTCTTCGCCCCAGACTTGCGTCGAGCATTGTTCGCACGATGCACGAAGGTCGGCTGCCGAGAGTACGGCGAGCCAAGAGAATTGACTGCCAGCAAGCGCATCCGACATAGCCACTCCTGCAGCTGAGATCGCCACATGTCCTCCTCCCACCGTCTATCCTCCGTATCATTCCCATATCCCCTCCCGTCGAGAATCTGCACAGCGCCTCCAGTCACCGTGCCTCCTGAACAGGTGATGTCGGGCGCAAGCTCAACATTAAAATCCCCTGCAATCACAAGCTCACATGTGTATCTGCACTCCTCCTTCCACCTCCGATATGTTGTTTCGATTGTTTTCAGCATCTCAAAAGCCACCTCCAATGAACGATTCTCCGATCTATTCGGAAAGTACGCAGAGACAAGAAAGATACACGGATGACGCAAGCACACAATAGCAAGACGAGCATGATTGTTCCAAGAACGAACTATGTTGTGACAAGACTTCCCCCTCAAAGCTATGGAAGCCTTCCTGTCACTTGAGTAAACTAGGTGCCAGCCAAGCAGCTGAATTGAATTGGACGGTAAGTGTTCACACTCCTGTAAACAGAACACTTCACAGCCGTGAGAAAGAAGTGCCCTCATGCAAGCAAATCCCCGATCTGCTGTAGCCCCTTGTTTCATAAGATTCTGGGTGCCTAGCCTATGCTGGGCTGTGGGGCCACCAGCCCGACTGGCACCTCTGCACCGTCACGCCCTGCCGGCAAGACTCGCCACAAATGTGTCGTATGTAGTCGTCACACCGCTGCGCATAAGTACACCCTCCCAGATCTCGCGGTCCACTGTCCACCCCGTATTGATACGAAAGGATGCCAGTTCCACAGGTCGGTGCTGAGGATCCTGCGGTTTGGTCCACATTGTGCTCCGTCCGTTGGGTCCCGATCCTGTCTCCCCCCTGATCTCCATAGCCTCACCGTTGGTGCACTCGCGGTATGTCCCGTAGAAACGCCCCACAGCTCCGATATGATCACGTTTCCATGGTGGAGCTTCTATACGTACTCGGACCCGACTGGGTCGCTGTAACATGCCCTGGAACATGCTGTCATAGTCTGGAGGTGACCTCGAAACCTGAGCCGCATTCCTCTGGGGATTCGGAGTTAAAGCATCATCAAAAGCACGCTTCACGTTGTATAGTATCGAAGAGTCGGTTCCTACAATGAATTTGATTTTGATCGTACTCAACATCATTCTACTTCCATTCATACGTAATGTGCCCTCGTAATCGATCCTAGCTTCATCCTCTGCAGCGATGGCCGTCTTCAAATTAGTGATAAATTGTGCAGCGTCCGTGTCTCTCATCATACTGGCCGAACGTGTAACCGCTGTCCCGCTCCAGTCAGTCCAGCCTGTGAGTTCCACATAGCTGGGATTGAAGCTGGATGGTCCCGAGAGTCCTGGTGGGCCTCCTCCATAGGAAGGTGCCGTGGTCGAGGCAGCACCTGATATCACACTGGGGTTCTTCTTGAGATCCTGCATTTGTCGTTCCAAGTTGCTCATCCTGATGTCGGAGGCCTCCTGACGGTTCGAGATGCTCTGAATATCGGCCCTAATTTCGACGTTTTCTTGTTGCCTAACTTTGCTCTCGAGTACGTTGAGCTCCGCGAAGGCCTTGAACCAGGATGGGGCCTCGTCCGAGACCACACTGAGTTTCTTTCGCTTCTCCTCGAGTTCCCCCAAGAGTGCCTCCTGAGGACCATTGACACGATGTTTGACATTTCGTTGGGCGTCGTCGCTAACACCCTGCATACCCTGACGCTCTCCAGCACCTTCAGGGACAACAGCCGCTTGGGCCGCCGCTTGTTGTGCCTCCGTGGGCATACCTGGGGGTCCCCCTAGAGCACCTTGTGGAGCTGGGCCTCTAGGAACAACAGGAGCGCCTCCAGATCCTTGACCTCCAGGACTGACCTGACCTGCTGGAGCCCCTCCCACACGCCCTCCGTTGATCGTATTTCCCGCCACAGCTGCGTTGGAAGGAGTCTGCATCATATTCATGAGCCCTGTATTCATATTCACAAATGAAGATGGGACAGCACAATGACAATCACTATCTGGTGTGGAGTCGGCAGTATTCAATCTCCCGTCCAGTGGAAGGTCACGCACAATTTGCTCGGTATCCTGAAGTTGCCTCTTCCGAGACGCCCTCTCAACAGCAGAATCTGGTCCCTCAACAGCGTAATCCTGTGAGTCCTGCAAATAAGGTACAGTCGGGGAAATATCCTCCAGCTGGAAACGTCTAGCAAGTATTGAAAAGTCGTACCCGTCCGTTGTTGCACACACGACAAGAAAAACAACAACAAATACAGTACACAAAGCAGGCGGCCTGGCTTGCCTGGAAGATGCCGTACTCGTCGATGGCAGCGATGGCCGCCGCGCCGCTTCCCCGCGGCGCCGACACCCCCTGAGCTCCTGTGGGGTCCAGGAGCCCTAGAGCCGAGATGTCTTGAGCCGGGATCCTCGTAGAGCTCTTTTCTCACAGGGCGCTCCTTGGTAAGCATGAAGAAAGCGTCTAGAGCAAGATCAGAGAAACTCGAAAAATCACGTTTTTCTGTTTTTATGCAACGTCGGTTCCGCCAAGTGTTTTGATAGTAATACTGCACCTATGGGCCTGAAAATTTTACTGGCGAACGCGCGATAACCCACTACAGGTGCGGAAAATCTGCTTTCTCAAATGAACTGGGCGCCGGCGGTACACCGTCAACCTTTCTTACCGCCGGGGACTCGTAGAGCTTCCTGACAACATATAATGTCGAAAAAAATTACACCGAAAAAATAGTTTTTCAGCCCAGGCAATTTGAGACCTCTCGGATGCAACAGCCGAACGCCCCCGATGCTTCTAGATTGTCTTCTGTACGAGCTCTGTAGCTCTCCTACAGCCCGAGTTACGCGCGTAATCGACAGCACCTCTCAAGATGACTCGAACAATACGAATAGTTTGCCAAACCTAGTTCGAGTATCAGACCGAGTTCAGACCTCCGCATGCGACACGCGGACGCGTTTGATGTCTCTGAATCGATCCCTGTGATTAGAAGCCCTGCAGCCCCCCCTGCTGCCGAGTTAAGTGCAGGAAACCGACAGCAGCTCTCAGGATGACTCGAACAATACGAATAGTTTCGCGGACCTAGTTCGGGCAACAGACCGAGTTCGGAGCTCTGGATTTGAAAGGCGGACGCGCCTGATGTCTCCGAATCGATTACAGCGATTACCAGCCATGAAGCCCCCCTACAGCCCGAGTTAAGTGCAGAGAACCGACAACATCTCGCAAGCGACTCGAACAATACGAATAGTTTGCGATTGTAGATCGGGCAACAGACCGAGTTCAGAGCTCTGGATTCAACAGACAACGGCCACTGATGATTCTGAATCAGATTCTGTACGCATCAGCTCTTTAGCTGGCCTGTAGCTCGAGTTAGATACAGAAAACCGAGAGCGCCTGTCAAGATGACTCGAATAATACGAATAGGTTTGCGCACCTAGCTCGGCTAGCAGACCGGATTCAGACCTCTGGCTTCAACAGGCGAACGCGCCTGATCATTCTGAATCGATTAGTTGTGCTTAACAGCTCTTTGGATGTCCTGAAGCTCGAGTTATCTTGAGAAAACTGACACCGCGTGACAAGATGACTCGAAACGGCCGATCCCGCCTGCCTGCTTTTTGGCAGTAAAAGGTACCTGATCGAGCTGAGATCAAGATGGCGAGCGGGGATAAGATCGAATATCACGGGAAAAAATACTAGAGCTCTAACGAATGGTTAAATTTCGAGAACAAAATTTTCAACCGACCAAAAGTCATCAAAAGGTTCGTCGAGATTTTCCTTACCAACTAGCTCTCAAGCGCCCCGGAATTACTCTTAGCTTCCAGCAATTACTTGCTAAGGAAAGCTCTACGAGTTATTGTCAAATATCTTTCAATTTTTCGCAAAATCACCCAAAAGTTAACACTTTGTCCTTTCTGGCCGGGTCGGCCAACTGGGCGCCGGCGGTAAACCGTCAACCTTTCTTACCGCCGGGGGACTCGTAGAGCTTCCTGACAGTATATAGTGTGGAAAAAAACTCCAAAGAACGACTAGTTTTTCAGCCCAAGCGATTTCAGACCTCTCAAGATGACTCTAACCAAAAAACAAGCGGTTTCGCAACCCAGTTCGACTATCGAACCGAGTTCAGACCTCTGAATGCGACAGGCGGGCGCGTCTGATGTCTGCGAATCCACTCATGTGATTCCCAGCCCTGCAGCTCCCCTACAGCCCGAGATAAGTGCAGAAAACCGACAGTATCGACTCGAATAATACAATAGCTTCGCGGACTTAGTTCGAGCAGCAGACCGAGTTCCGAGCTCTGGAATCGACCAACAGACGCGCCTGATGTGTGCAAATCGATATCTGTGACCCGCAGCACTGTAGCCCTCCCCGAGCACGAGTTGAGTGCAGAAAATTGAGAGCACTTCTCAAGATGATTCGGACAATACGAAGAGTTGCGCGAACCTAGCTCGGGCAGAAGGCCGAGTTCAGAGCTCTCGGTTCGATAGACGAACGCGACTGATGATTCCCCATCGATGTCCGTGACATTGAGCCCTGTAGCTGCCCTACAGCTCGAGTTAAGTACAGAAAACCGAGAGCGTCTGTCAAGACGACTCGAATAATACGAATAGGTTTGCGGACCTAGCTCGGCTAGCAGACCGAGTTCAGACTCTAGATTCGACAGACGGACGCGACTGATAATTCTGAATGCGATAGGTGTGCTTACCAGCTCTGTAGCTGCCCTACAGCTCGAGTTAAGTACAGAAAACCGAGAGCGTATGTCAAGACGACTCGAATATACGAATAGGTTTGCGGACCTAGCTCGGCTAGTAGACCGAGTTCAGACCTCTCGATTCAACGGGCGGACGCGCCTGATAATTCTGAATGCGATAGGTGTGCTTACCAGCTCTGTAGCTGCCCTACAGCTCGAGTTAAGAACAAAATACCGACAACGCGTATCAAGATGACTCGAAACGGCCGATCCCGCCGGGACGCTTTTTGGCAGTAAAATCTACCCGATCGAGCTGAGATCAAGATGGCGAGCGGGAATAAGATCGAATATCACGGGAAAAAATACTAGAGCTCAAACGAATTGTTGAATTTCGAGAACCAAATTTTCAACCGACCAAAAGTCATGAAAAGGTCCGTCGAGATTTTTCTTGCCAACTAGCTCTCCAGCGCTCCGGAATGGGAACCGGCGGTAAACCGTCAACCAGGTTACCGCCGGGCACCTCGTAGAGCTCTTTCCTTGCACAGCGCTCCTCGAAACACATCAAGAAAGCTTCTGAAGCGAGAGCCGAAAAAGTCGAAAAATCACGATTTTTCGGTCCATCCAAAATCGGTTCCTGCAAGTCTTTCGATAGTAATACTGCAGCTACAGACTTGAAAATTGAACTGGCAGACGCGCCATAACCCACTATGCGTGAGAAAAATATGGTTTCTCAAAATGAATTGTCAAATATCTTTCAAATCTTAGAAAAACCGACCGAAAGTCACCACTTTGTCTCTTAAGGCCGGGTCGGCCAACTAGCTCCAGCCCGCGCCGGAATTCCTCTAGCTCATCGACGGCGAAGAGCTCTACGAGGTATTACCCCCAAGCTTCCAGCAATAACTTGCTAAGGGAAGCTCTACGAGTTACTGGGCGCCGGCGGTAAACCGTCAACCTTTCTTACCGCCGGGGGACTCGTAGAGCTTCCTGGCAATATATAATGTGGAAAAGAATTTTAGAGAACGACTAGTTTTTCAGCCCAAGCGATTATAGACCTCTCAAGATGACTCTAACAAAACAAACGAACAGTTTTCCAATCGAGCTCGAGTATGAAACCGAGTTCAGACCTCTGAATGCGACAGGCGGACGCGTCTGATGTCTGCGGATCGATTCCTGTGATTACCAGCTCTGCAGCCCCCATACAGCCTGAGTTAAGTGCAGAAACCGAGAGTACCTCTCAGGATGACTCGAATAATACAACAGTTTCGCGGATCTCGTTCGAGCAGCAGACCGAGTTCCGAGCTCTCGGTTCGACGAACGGACGCGCCTGATGTCTCGAAATCGATTCCTGTGACCAGCAGCACTGTAGCCCTCCCCCAGCACGATTTAAGTACAGAAAACCGAGAGCACTTCTCAAGATGACTCGAACAATACCAATAGGTTCGCGAACCTAGCTCGGGGAGCAGGCCGAGTTCAGAGCTCTTGATTCAACAGACGAACCCGCCTGATAATTCTCAATCGATTTCTGTGCTTATCAGCTCTGTGGCTGCCCTACAGATCGAGTCAAGTACGAAAACCGAGAGCGTCTGCTACAATGACTCGAATAATACGAATAGGTTTGCGACCCTAGCTCGGCTAGCCGACCGAGTTCAGACCTTTGGATTCAACAGGCGAACGCGCCTGATCATTCTGAATGCATTAGCTGTGCTGACCAGCTCTGTAGTTGTCCTGAAGCTCGAGTTATCTTGAGAAAACCCACAGCGCGTATCAAGATGACTCGAAACGGCCGTTCCCGCCTGCCTGCTTTTTGGCCTTCAAAGTTACCCGATCGAGCTGAGATCAAGATGGCGAGCGGGAATAAGATCGAATAGCATGGGAAAAAATACTAGAGCCCTAACGAATTGTCAAATTTTGAAAACAAATGTTCAAACGACCAAAAGTCAGCAAAAGGTCCGTTGAGATTTTTCTTGCCAATTAGCTCTCCAGCTCCCCGGAACTGGGAACCGGCGGTAAACCGTCAACCAGATTACCGCCGGGCACCTCGTAGAGCTCTTTTGTTGCACAGCGCTTCTCCGAACACATGAGGAAGCTTCTGAAGCAAGAGCAGAAAAAATCGAAGGAACACGATTTATTTGGTTTTCATCAAAATTTTGCAGACAGAGACAAAAACCGACCCCCGGTTACCACATCCTCTCTTTTGGTCGGGCCCGCCAACTAGCTCTACTCTGCGCCAGAATTCCTCTTAGCTCTTTGCTGAAGAGCTCTACGAGGTACTGGCGCCGGCGGTGAACCGTCAACCTGGTCACCGCCGGGAACCTCGTAGAGCTCCTAGCACGCGTAAGAGTGCTCAGCATCAAAAGAGAGGGCTTCTGGAAGCATTTCTCGAAAAAGAGAAATCACGATTTTTTTCATGTCGAGATAAAGTTGGTTCCGCCAAATGTTTTGATAGTAAAAGTGCATCTAGGGAGCTCATATTGAGACGTAGAGGCCCTCACAACCTTCTACAGGTGCGGAAAATCTGCTTTATCAAATTAAATGGTCAAATATCTTTAAAATATTCGCAAAACCACCCAAAAGTTACCACATTGTCCGCCTCGGCCGGGTGGGCCAACTGGGCGCCGGCGGTAAACCGTCAACCTTGGTTACCGCCGGGAGACTCGTAGAGCTTCCTAGCTCGACTTAAAAGTTCAGAAAACTAAGAGCACCTTCGAACATTCGGACTCATAGTCAATATTTTCTGACCTCTGAATGCGACAGGCGGACGCGTCTGATCTCTGCGAATCGACTCCTGTCATTACCAGCCCTGAGCCCCCCTAGAGCCCGAGTTAAGTGCAGAAACTGACAGCACCTCTAGGATGACTCGAACAATACAGTAGTTTCGCAGACCTAATTCGGGCAGCAGACCGAGCTCCGAGCTCTGGATTCGACAGGCGGACGCGCCTGATGTCTTCAAATCCATTCCTGTGACCACCAGCACTGTAGCCCCTCTCAGCGCGAGTTGAGTGGAGAAACCGAAAGCACTTCTCAAGATGACTCAAACAATACAAATAGGTTCGCGATACTAGATCGGGCAGCCGACAGAGTTCGCAGCTCTGGATTGAAAAGGCGGACGCGCCTCATGTCTCCGAATCGATCCCAGTGATTACCAGCCATGCACCCCCCCTGCAGCCCGAGTTAAAGGCAGAGAACCGACAGCATCTCTCAAGGTGACTCGAACTATACGAATAGTTTCGCGATTCTTGAGGGCAGCAGACCGAGTTCAGAGACCTGGATTCGACAGACAAACGCAACTGATGATTGTGAATCGGTTTCTGAAAATATGAGCTCTCTAGCTGTTCTACAGCTCGAGTTAAGTACAGAAAACCGAGAGTTCCTGTCAAGATGACTTGGATAATACGAGTAGGTTTGCGCACCCAGTTCGGCTAACAGACCGAGTTCAGACCTCTGGATTCAACAGGCGAACGCGCCTAATCATTCTACATCGATTGGATGTTTATCAGCTCTGTAGCTGTCCTAAAGCTCGATTTATGTTCAGAAAACCGTCAGCGCGTATCAAGATGCCTCAAAACGGCCGATCCCGCCACAGTGCTTTTCGATAGTAATACCCACCCGATCGAGCTGAGATCAAGATGGCGAGCCGCAGTAAGATCATAGATCACGGGAAAAAATACTAGAGCTCTAACGAATGGTCAGATCAGAACATAACTTTCAACCGAGACAAAGTTGTGAAAAGTTCGGTCGAGATTTTTCGAGCCAACTAGCCTGCAAGCATTTTCGAATTACTCTTAAGCTTCGCCGCTGCGCTCTCAGGGAAGCTCTACGAGTCGATTACTCTTAAGCTTCCAGCAATAACTTGCTAAGGGGAGCTTTACGAGTTACTGGCTTCACCCCACGCTGGAATTCCTCTAGCTCATCGATGCCGAAGAGCTCTACGAGGTACCCCCCCCGCAGAGTCTCTGAGACGCTGCCACGAACGCTTCCACGCGTGCCTGCTCGTGGAGGCACGCGTGGAAGCTTGCCGAAAGCTCTCCCGGACACGGTGCCGGGTCGGGCAAGTTGCTACGAGGATCGTGGAGCGGCGGAGATGGGCTGCTGGCGGGCACCACCACCGCCTCGCTTTCCAAAACCATCTAGCTCTCAAAGAGCTCTCCGGGAAAATTGCAAAAGCACCCAAAAGTTATCACTTTGTCCGTTCTGGCCGGGTCGACCAACTGGGCGCCGGCGGTAAACCGTCAACCTTTGTTACCGCCGGGGGACTCGTAGAGCTTCCTGACAACATATAATGTCGAGAAAAATTGCAGAGAACGAATAGTTTTTCAGCCCAACTCGAGTATCAGACCGAGTTCAGACCTCTGAATGCGACAGACGGACGCGTCTGATGTCTGCGAATCGATTCCTGTGATTACCCGCCCTGCAGCCTCCCTACAACCCGAGTTAAGTGAAGAACGCCGACAGTAGCTCTCAAGATGACTGGAAGAATACGAACAGTTTCGTGATTCTGGATCGCGCAGCAGACCGAGTTGAGAGCTCTGGATTCGACAGACAAACGCGACTGATGATCTGAATCGGTTTCTGTAACTATCAGCCCTGTAGCTGTCCTATAGCTCGAGTTAAGTACACGCAACCGAGAGCGCCTATCAAGATGATTCGAATAATACGAATAGGTTTGCGGGCCTGGCTCGGCTAGCAGACCGAGTTCAGACCTCTGGTTGGAACAGCCGAACGCGCCTGATGATTCTGAGTCGATGAGGCGTGCTTACCAGCTCTGTAGCTGTCCTATATCTCGAGTTAAGTTCAGAATACCGACAGTGCGAATCAAGATGACTTGAATAATACGAATAGGTTTGCGGACCTAGCTCGGCTAGCAAACCGAGTTCAGAGCTCTGGATTCAACAGGCGAACGCACCTAATTATTCTACATCGATTAGCTGTGCTTACCAGCTCTATAGCTGTCCTACAGCTCGAGTTAAGGACAAAATACTGACAACGCGTATCAAGATGACTCGAAACGGTCGATCCCGCCAGTGTCCTTTTTGGCAGTGAAAGATATCCGATCGAGCTGAGATCAAGATGACGAGCGGGAATAAGATCGAATATCACGGGAAAAAATACTAGAGCACAAACGAATTGTTGAATTTCGAGAACAAAATTTTCAACCGACCAAAAGTTGTAAAAAGTTCAATTCTTTTTTTTCGAGCCAACTAGCTCTCCGGCGCTCCGGAATTACTCTTAAGCTTCCAGCACTAACTGGGCGCCGGCGGTAAACCGTCAACCTTGGTTTGTTTGTTTGTTTGGACTCGCGTTCCCAGCTGGGTGCAGCTGGGCGAGGACCGGTCCCGCAGAAGCACACGGGCAGCGCTAAGCAGCGCTTCGGCTGCCGACAATTCACATTCTGTGACTGTAGCTCCTTCGAGGAGCCACGCGGCCTCGGCCACATCCCTCCAAACGAGGGGCACGGCACTAGAAACAGCAAACTCATGCCCAGCAGGGAAGGGGCCCACGGTTCTCGCGGAAGCGATTCCTATCTCACTGGGATTGCACTGAGTATTGATTAAGCCGATCTGAAGCCAGAAACCACATCCTGATCCTTGCTGGTCAACCCCGCCATCAAAGCCTCCCCTGATAGCGAACGGTACGAGATAAGTTTCGAATGGATATAGATAACGATGAGTTCTGTAGAATGTGCGGCCATATCTGGCCTCATGCGTCAATTCATCCGCTCGTGTATTGTCCTCCCTGAATTCGTGTCTCCATATCTCACGTCCCAAGGCAGCAGGCCTCAGATTGAAACACGCAGCGAGCTCAAAGGTACAATCAATCATGGCAGCTGTCCTCTTGCAGTAGCCACGATTCTCACATCTCCATTTACCCTGGAGCCAGGAGCAGATAAGTAGTGAGTCACCCTTGAACTCAGCAGCAAAACCCTCTGACGATATGTCCCACACAGTCGCACGTTCCTGGATCATCGCATATCGTATTGCAAGCTTGGCGGACTCTTTGGGGTCATACTTGGGGTGCAGAGGGTTGGTCGCGGTATCGACCATCTCAGTATCGGCCTTCTCACGAGCCTCAGGGGAGCCTCGAGGTCCATTAGGAGAGCCCTTCCAAGACACCACAAAGTAATCATAGACCTTAGATTTGTTGTATTGTATAAGGAGTTGCTTCCATACCTCCAAGAATTGAACCCAATCACCCCGTACAGACTCCCACCACTTTTCCCCAAAGAACTGAATGTATGGGAACTGCCAAGACCGTCCGCCCACAGACACAGGGCCTCCACGAAGCCGTTTGCCCGAACTAGATAAGGCCCTGCTGCCGTGTTGTCGTAGAACCTCTGTTATTGTGTCGCGAGCCGTGACCCAGCCAACATTGTACATCATAAGCGCACGTCGGGAGTCTCGAAAGGCCCTCCTCCCCTTTGAGACGGCAAGCGGCTCGTCTCTGAGAGTGTGGGTAGCTCCCTCTCCAGAGGGCATCGGCTGTGAGCGGGCAATGGAACAGGCGACCTGCGAGCAGAGATCCTCCAGCCTCCTCTCCATGTCCGTACTCCTCCCCTCCGCCTCCATCACAGTCGCAGCAGGTATATCCTCCCCCCGTCCCTCCGTAAAGCGAACACGTTTAGCACGTTGAGTCGTTGATCCCTCCACCTCAACCTCCGTCCTTGCCGTCCTGTCCTCCTCCAAAGATAGTAAATATTGCCTCGTGGAGCGCATCATGCCCCAGCTCTTCCAGCACAGCATCTGCACAGCCGATGGGAAACCCCCATCGCAGAAGATTGTCCTGACACGTGTCAGTGCAGCTGGCCGCCATACCTCCCACCCCACATCTCCTGGCTTCCTCCTCCCTGACATTCTCAGAAGACACATACCCTCGAACGCATGGAATAACCCTCACACACTCACTGTCAATCGTGATGGCCTCTGCTGCATATAAAAGGCGGCTCTGCACAGTCGATTGATATCGACGAAACTTCTTCACCAGAGGCAACGCCCTGCACGTAAAATACTGCACCTGCGCAAAGAACGCCCGTCGGGCCTGCTGGACGCGCTCCTGCACATCCGTGTGGATAGCAGTGAAACTTCTGGGAATCTGATATCCCAGCACATTCAAACTCTCAACACGCTTGAAAGGTACAATCCGCGAGCCAATCTGAACCGTGACCGTATCAGTGTACTGAGTACCACACACCATCATTTCTAAACTCTCCTCCTTCCACTCCATCCCCCAATCCCTGAGAGCAGTAGTGAAGGCAGTGGCTGCTACCTGCGCCTCCGATGCTGACTTGGCGGCCAGAAAAATATTGTCGGCCCAGAGAGCATGATTCCACCGTGCATACCGGCAGTGATCGTCATGGCATGGCATCTCGACTCCGACACCGCGCTGGTCCAGGCGAGCAATCACATCCCGCCACATAGCAATAGTGACAATAGTAAACGCGATAGGTGATTCGGTACCCCCAGTGCGGAGTGACCTGTCCCATTGCACATTTGGGATTGTCACTCCTTCAAACAGCACCGTGCATGAGGTAGATGAGAGAGGCTCCAATAACGCATACTGTAACCGTGCACTGATCCCCAGGGCCGTCATCGCTCTCGAGACTGTCGGCAGCGTCACAGCATCGAACGCCCGCTCGATGTCACAGCTGAGGAGCCACGCCGTTTGATCTCGCCCCCATGTGGAAGCATGCTGTGCAATACATTTCATGGCCGATGAAATCTCCCAGCAACGCCGTCCGCTGGTAAAACCGTAGACCGCCATATCACTCATGAAGGGTTCCACACATCTTTCCAGTAAAATCGTCACGCACGTGAGATACCACTTGGCCAAGGTATTTCCAACAAGCAGGTTCCTTGTTTGTCGCAATGTTTCCAGTTTACTCGTTTTCGGCATAAGTGTTAGGTATACTTCCTGCCATTCCCTTGGCGTCGGGCGAAGCCCGTTGAATATATCAGAGAAAACCTTACCAATAGAACGCACTGACCTCCACGAAAGAGCCTTGAGAAGTTCAACCGAGATGCCGTCGGGCCCACAGGCCCGTCCTGTTCGGAGTCTGCTCCGCGCCTGCAGAATAGTAGAGTATGTGATCGTAAGTGTGTTGTCCGAAGAGGCTGTTGATTGAGATGCATGGCGACGCAGTGTGGACACTAGCTCCCGATTGCGGGCTCTGGAGTCATCACAAGTCATACTCTGCACAGCATATCGCTCCACCTCCTCCGCCCATAGTTCCCTGTCCTCCGTCATCATAGTCGTAGGACCCACATCCCCTCCCCCAGTGTCCGTCACCCTCAACTCCGTCACACGTGTCCTCCTCCCCTTCCTAGATGGTAGTGCCTCCCACTCCACCTTCCGTCGGCGATATTCCCGCGCCAGCGGTCTGATGCGACGTCGAAGGTCTCGAGCCAACGCTCTGTCCTTCCTAGCACGTGCCTCTCTGAGTTGTACCTCCAGGTCGGCATGTTGAGGAGTCCTACTTGGTGGGAGCCCTCTGGAGTACCTGGGGGCCCTCACCGCGAGGAGTGGTAACGCATGTTCAGCGATCGTTCCAGCAATACGTTGTGGGGGCACCGTCGGGATCTGTACGTCCGCCAGGACCTGGAATTGGGCCTCCTCCCGATACGATTGGAACTCTTTGTGGCTTGTGTGGTGGCTAGGGGGGCCTTGATATTTCGTGACCTGAGGGTTCTGCATCTGGAACTCGGCGTAGACACAGGCGTGATCCGAGAAGTTGGTAGTCGGGGTCTCTGGGATCCAATCCGTTCGGCATTCAACCAAGTCACCCTCCCAGGATTGTGGGACCATGAGATAGTCAAGCACTTTTGGCGCAATAGTCTTCGCCCCAGACTTGCGTCGAGCATTGTTCGCACGATGCACGAAGGTCGGCTGCCGAGAGTACGGCGAGCCGAGAGAATTGACTGCCAGCAAGCGCATCCGACATAGCCACTCCTGCAGCTGAGATCGCCACATGTCCTCCTCCCACCTCCACAGGGCTTCTGGAAGCATTTCTCGAAAAAGAGAAATCACGATTTTTTTCATGTCGAGATAAAGTTGGTTCCGCCAAATGTTTTGATAGTAAAAGTGCATCTAGGGAGCTCATATTGAGACGTAGAGGCCCTCACAACCTTCTACAGGTGCGGAAAATCTGCTTTATCAAATTAAATGGTCAAATATCTTTAAAATATTCGCAAAACCACCCAAAAGTTACCACATTGTCCGCCTCGGCCGGGTGGGCCAACTGGGCGCCGGCGGTAAACCGTCAACCTTGGTTACCGCCGGGGAACTCGTAGAGCTTCCAAGCTCGACTTAAGTTGAGAAAACCGAGAGCACCTACCAACATTCTGACTCATAGTGAATATTTTTTGACCTCTGAATGCGACAAGCGGACGCGTCTGATCAGACCGAGTTCAGACCTCTCAATGCGACAGGCGGACGCGTCTGATGTCTGCGAATCGACTCATGTGATTACCAGCCCTGCAGCCCCCCTACAGCCCGAGTTAAGTGCAGAAAACCGACAGCATCTCTCAGGATGACTCGAATAATATAATAGTTTCGCAGACCTGTTTCGAGCAGCAGACCAAGTTCTGAGCTCTCGAATCGACCAACGAACGCGCCTGATGTGTGCAAATCGATTTCTATGACCCGCAGCACTGTAGCCCTCCCCCAGCACGAGTTGAGTGCAGAAAATTGAGAGCACTTTTCACGATGATTCGGACAATACGAATAGTTTCGCGAACCTAGCTCGGGCAGCAGGCCGAGTTCAGAGCTCTCGATACAACAGACAAACGCGCCCGATAATTCTCAATCGATTTCTGTGACTGTAGGCTCTGTAGCTGCCTACAGCTCGAGTTAAGTACAGAAAACCGAGAGCGTTTGTCAAGATGACTCGAATAATACGAATATATTTGCGGGCCTAGCTCGGCTAGCAAACCGAGTTCAGACCTCTGGAGTCAAGAGGCGAACGCGCCTGATGATTCTGAGTGCGATAGGTGTGCTTACCAGCACTGTAGCTGCCCTGCAGCTCGAATTAAGTACAAAATACCCACCACGCTTGTCAAGTTGACTCGAATAATACGAATAGGTTTGCGGACCTAGCTCGGCTAGCAGACCGAGTTCAGACCTATGGATTCAGCAGGCGAACGCGCCTGATGATTCTGAGTGCGATAGGTGTGCTTACCAGCACTGTAGCTGCCCTACAGCTCGAGTTAAGTAGAAAATACCGACAACGCGTATAAAGTTAACTCGAATAATACGAAAAGGTTTGCAGCCCTAGCTCGGCAAGCAGACCGAGTTCAGACGTATGGATTCAACAGGCGAACGCGCCTGATGATTCTGAGAGCGATAGGTGTGCTTACCAGCACTGTAGCTGCCCTAAAGCTCGAGTTAAGTAGAAAATACCGACAACGCGTATCAAGTTGACTCGAATAATACGAATAGGTATGGACCTAGCTCGGCTAGCAGACCGAGTTCAGACCTATGGATTAAACAGGCGAACGCGCCTGATGATTCTGAGCGCGATAGCTGTGCTTGCCAGCTCTGTAGCTGTCCTACAGCTCGAGTTAAGTACAAAATACCGACAACGCGTATGAAGATGAGTCGAAACGGCCGATCCCGCCAGTGTGCTTTTTGGCAGTAAAAGATACCCGATCGAGCTGAGATCAAGACGGCGAGCGGGAATAAGATCGAATATCACGGGAAAAAATACTAGGGCTGTAACAAATGTTCAAATTACGAGAACGAAATTTTCAACCGACCAAAAGTTGTGAAAAGTTTAGTTCTTTTTTTTCGAGCCAACTAGCTCTCCAGCGCGCCGGAGTTACTGGGCGCCGGCGGTAAACCGTCAACCTTTGTTACCGCCGGGGGACTCGTTGAGCTTCCTGATAGTGTGGGAAAAAACTCTGGAGAACGACTAGTTTTTTTTGAGCCCAAGCGATTTCAGACCTCTCAAGATGACTCTTGGAAAAAACAAATAGTTTCGCAATCCAGTTCGAGTATCAAACCGAATTCAGACCTCTGAATGCACTAGGCGGACGCGTCTGATGTCTGTGGATCGACTCGTAGAGCTTCCTAACAACATATAACTTCAAAAACAAATGCAGAGAACGAATAGTTTTTCAGCCTAACTCGAGTATCAGACCGAGGTCAGACCTCTGAATGCGACAGACGGGCGCGTCTGATGTCTTCGAATTGATTCCTGTGATTACCCGCCCTGCAGCCTCCCTTCAGCCCGAGTTAAGTACAGAGTGCCAACAGTAGCTAAGCTGACTGGAAGAATACCAACAGTTTCGTGATTCTGGATCGCGCGGCAGACCGAGTTCAGAAGCTCTCCATTCGACAGACAAACGCGACTGATGATTCTGAATCGGTTTCTTTAAGTATCAGCCCCTTAGCTGTCCTATAGCTCGAGTTAAGTGCAGAAACCCGAGAGCGCCTATCAGGATGATTCGAATCATGGACCGGCGGAGGTGGGCGCTCCTCACCACCCACCGCCGGCTTCTTATCTGAAATCCTCAGCTCTCCAAAGAGCTATCCGGGAAAAACTGGGCGCCGGCGGTAAACCGTCAACCTTTCTTACCGCCGGGGGACTCGTAGAGCTTCCTGACAATATATAATGTAAAAAGGATTTCAGAGAACGACTAGTTTTTCAGCCCAAGCGATTATAGACCTCTCAAGATGACTCTAACACTCAGAATGACTTGAATAATACAACAGTTTCGCGGATCTCGTTCGAGCAGCAGACCGAGTTCCGAGCTCTCGGTTCGACGAACGGACGCGCCTGATGTCTCGAAATCGGTTCCTGTGACCAGCAGCACTGTAGCCCGCCCCCAGCACGATTTGAGTACAGGAAACCGAGAGCACTTCTCAAGATGACTCAAACAATACCAATAGCTTCGCGAACCTAGCTCGGGGGGCAGGCCGAGTCAGAGCTCTTGATTCGACAGACGAACGCGCCAGATAATTCTCAATCGATTTCTGTGATTATCAGCTCTGTGGCTGGCCTACAGATCGAGTTAAGTACGAAAAACCGAGAGCGTCTACTACATTGACTCGAATAATACGAATAGGTTTGCGACCCTAGCTCGGCTAGCAGACCGAGTTCAGACCTCTGGATTCAACAGGCGAACGCGCCTGATCATTCTGGATGCATTAGCTGTGCTGACCAGCTCTGTAGGTGGCCTGAAGCTCGAGTTATCTTGAGAAAACCGACAGCGCGTATCAAGATGACTCGAAACGGCCGTTCCCGCCTGCCTGCTTTTTGGCCTTCAAAGTTACCCGATCGAGCTGAGATCAAGATGGCGAGCGGGAATAAGATCGAATATCATGGGAAAAAATACTAGAGCTCCAACGAATTGTTGAATTTCGAGAACGAAATTTTCAACCGACCAAAAGTCACCAAAAGGTCCGTCGAGATTTTTCTTGCCAACTAGCTCTCCAGCGCGCCGGAATTACTCTTAGCTTCCAGCTATAACTAGCTAAGGGAAGCTCTACGAGTTACTGGGCGCCGGCGGTAAACAGTCAACCTTTCTTACCGCCGGGGGACTCGTAGAGCTTCCTGACAATATATATATTGTGGGAAACAACTCCGAAGAACGACTATTTTTTAAGCCCAAGCGATTTCAGACCTTCCAAGATAACGCTAACAAAAACAAACAGTTTCGCAACCCAGTTCGAGTATCAAACCGAGTTCAGACCTCTGAATCCGACAGGCGGGCGTCTGATGTCTGCGAATCCACTCATGTGATCTCCAGCCCTCAAGCCCCCAGCCCGAGTTAAGTGCAGAAAACCGACAATATCGACTCGAATAATATAATAGTTTTGCGAACCTAGTTCGAGCAGCAGACCGAGTTCCGAGCTCTGGAATCGAGCGAAAGACGCGCCTGATGTGTGCAAATCGAGTTATGTGACCCGCAGCACTGTAGCCCTCCCCCAGCACGAGTTCAGTGCAGAAAATTGAGAGCACGTCTCAAGATCATTCGGACAATACGAACAGTTTCGCGAACCTAGCTCGGGCAGCAGGCCGAGTTCAGAGCTCTCGGTTTAATAGACGAACGCGAGTGATGATTTCCCATCGATGTCTGTCAAAATGAGCCCTGTAGCTGCCATACAGCTCGAGTTAAGTACAGAAAATCGAGAGCGTTTATCAAGATGACTCGAATGATACGAATAGGTTTGCGAACCTAGCTCGGCTAGCAGACCGAGTTCAGACCTCTGGATTCGACAGGCAAACGCGCGAGATAATTCTGAGTGCGATAGCTGTGCTTACCAGCACTCTAGCTGCCCTAAAGCTCGAGTTAAGTACAGAAAACCGAGAGTGTCTATCAAGATGATCCGAATAATACGAATAGGTTTGCGGACCTAGCTCGACTGGCAGACCGAGTTCAGACCTCTGGATTCAACAGGCGAACGCGCGTGATAATTCTGAGTGCGATAGCTGTGCTCACCAGCTGTAGCTGCCCTACAGCTCGAGTTAAGTACAAAATACCGACAGCGCGTATCAAGTATACAAAAATTCAGACCTCTCAAGATAACACTAACAAAAAAACAAACAGTTTCGCAACCCAGTTCGAGTATCAAACCGAGTTCAGACCTCTCCATGCGACATGCGGGCGCGTCTGATGTCTCCGAATCCACTCATGTGATCCCCAGCCCTGAAGCCCCCCTACAGCCCGAGTTAAGTGCAGAAAACCGACAGTATCGACTCGAATAATATAATAGTTTTGCGAATCTAGTTCGAGCAGCAGACCAAGTTCCAAGCTCTCGAATCGACCGAAAGACGTGCCTGATGTGTGCAAATCGATATATGTGACCCGCAGCACTGAAGCCCTCCCCCAGCACAAGTTGAGTGCAGAAAATTGAGAGCACGTCTCAAGATCATTCGGACAATACGAATAGTTTCGCGAACCTAGCTCGGGCAGCAGGCCCTGTTCAGAGCTCTCGGTTCAATAGACGAACGCGACTGATAATTTCCCATCGATGTCTGTCACAATGAGCCCTGTAGCTGCCCTACAGCTCGGGTTAAGTACAGAAAACCGAGAGCGTCTATCAAGATGACTGGAATAATACGAATAGGTTTGCGGACCTAGCTCGGCTAGCAGACCGAGTTCAGACCTCTGGATTCAACAGGCGAACGCGCCTGATCATTCTGAGTGCGATAGCTGTGCTGACCAGCTCTGTAGCTGCCCTGAAGCTCGAGTTATCTTGAGAAAACCGACAGCGCGTATCAAGATGACTCGAAACGGCCGTTCCCGCCCCCCTGCTTTTTGGCCTTCAAAGTTACCCGATCGAGCTGAGATCAAGATGGCGAGCGGGAATAAGATCGAATATCATGGGAAAAAATACTAGAGCTCTAACGAATTGTCAAATTTCGAGAACAAAATTTTCAACCGACCAAAAGTCACCAAAAGGTCCGTCGAGATTTTTCTTGCCAACTAGCTCTGGGGCGCGCCGGAATTACTGGGCGCCGGCGGTAAACCGTCAACCTTTCTTACCGCCGGGGGACTCGTAGAGCTTCCTGAAAATATGAAGTGTGTGAAAAAAAATTAAACAACGACTTTTTTTTCAGCCCAAGCGATTTCAGACCTCTCAAGATAACGCTAACAACAACCAACCGGTTTCGCAACCCAGTTCGAGTATCAGACCGAGTTCAGACCTCTCAATGCGACAGGCGGCCGCGTCTGATGTCTGCGAATCCACTCATGTGATTCCCAGCCCGGCAGCCCCCCTTCAGCCCGAGTTAAGTGCAGAAAACCGACAGTATCGACTCGAATAATAGAATAGTTTTGCGCACCTAGTTCGAGCAGAAGACCGAGTTCCGAGCTCTGGAATCGACCGACAAACGCGCCTGATGTGTTCAAATCGATATGTGTGACCCGCAGCACTGTAGCCGGCCCCAAACACGAGTTAAGTGCGGAAAACCGAGAGCACTTCTCAAGATAACTCAGGCAATACGAATAGTTTCGCAAACCTAGCTCGGGCAGCAGACCGAGTTCAGAGCTCTCGGTTCAGTAGACGAACGCGACTAATGATTCCCCATCGATGTCTGTGACGATGAGCCCTGTAGCTGCCCTACAGCTCGAGTTAAGTACAGAAAATCGAGAGCGTCTGTCAAGATGACTCGAATAATACGAATAGGTTTGCGGACCTAGCTCGGCTAGCAGACTGAGTTCAGACCTCTGCGTGATGATTCTGAGAACGATGGGTGTGCTTACCAGCACTGTAGCTGCCCTACAGCTCGAGTTCAGTAGAGAAAGCCGACAACGCGTATCAAGTTGACTCGAATAATACGAATAGGTTTGCGGACCTAGCTCGGCTAGCAGACCGAGTTCAGACCTATGGATTCAACAGGCGAACGCGCCTGATGATTCTCAGTGCGATAGGTGTGCTTACCAGCACTGTAGCTGCCCTAGAGCTCGAGTTAAGTAGAAACTACCGACAACGTGTATTAAGTTGACTCGAAACGGCCGGTCCCGCCTGCCTGCTTTTTGGCCTTTAAAGTTACCCGATCGAGCTGAGATCAAGATGGCGAGCGGGAATAAGATCGAATATCATGGGAAAAAATACTAGAGCTCTAACGAATTGTCAAATTTCGAGAACAAAATTTTCAACCTACCAAAAGTCACCAAAAGGTCCGTCGAGATTTTTCTTGCCAACTAGCTCTCCAGCGCGCCGGAATTACTCTTAGCTTCCAGCTATAACTAGCTAAGGGAAGCTCTACGA
>CAUYUJ010021883.1:62432-122186 GCA_963575745.1 Prorocentrum cordatum | reverse complement strand
GGGTGATGCCTTCTTGAGCACGCCAAAACTCCCGAAACCCCAATCCAGATCCATGAGGAGGCACTCCACGGAACTCAGGGACCAGCTGGAACCCAAGCCGTTAAAGGGGGGCTTGGGGAGGGGCCCCCCTTAAACACTGAAGCTCCGCATCCGAGAAGTGAGTGGCTCTGAGATGTTCCGTCTTCTGGCAGTGCAATAATCTGCGGCAGAGGTTGCCCGAGTGATGGCCGCGCTCGCAGCCGACTGGAACTTCATATCCTGCTGCTTTGGCTCTCTCCATAGTCCAGATACTTTGGGCGAGGACAGCGAGTAAGGTGCCTTTCTGATGTCCAGGGAGGTCTGACGAGAGAGCCACACGAGCAGCCGCAACGTCTAACTGAGCGCCCGCGAGGCCGAGCTCGACGGCCGCCTCGGAGGCGAGCTGGCCGTGCCAGTCGTGCCCCATGAGCTTTTGGAGGAAGGCGGGGGAGTGTCCTGGGAGTGGGCACTCAAGACCTGAGGCAGTCACAGAGGTAAACGGCCCTTGGAATTTCCAACCAATGCGCTCCAGTGACAGCACCGCCGCACTGAGGGGGGCCCTGGAGGAGCCCCAAGATTTAGAAACCCTCGGGAGAATGTGTTCAGCCCAAGCTCGCAGCTTTTGGAGGCCAGCCACGGCCAAGTGCGGACGGGCGTTCGCATCCCAAACTAAACGATGCCACAGAATGGCGGGGCCGAGGGCCGCTTTCCACAAAGGGTCCTGGAGGATGAGCAACGCCAGGCTGCGGCTGCGGGCCGAGCATCTCGGTCCCGCAGCAGCCAGAAACTGTGACCTAGCAGATTCAAGTTGAGTGCCGTTGATGCCAGTGACCTCGACTCCCAAAGTGGCGGCCGCTTCCAGGCCAGTTTTGTGCAATGTGTGAGTGTTGCCCCCAGCACGTTTAAGCATGCGGACCTTGTTAAGTCTTTTACGCATCTTGTCAAGACGCCCCGCAAGCTGTCGAAACTTTCTCCATCTTCTCTGGGGGCGGCCAGCCCCAGTTTCAACCCCCAGGTTGGGGCCCGCACGATCAGGGTCCGGGCCTGCCAGAGGCCCCAGCTTGGTCCTGAGTTGGTCCTGCAATGCTTGGTGAGACGCTAGCACCTGGGGCTTCTTGGTGGCAACCTGGCACTTAAACCCGTGGATGATGCAATCCGCCATCGATCTGGCGGCTATGTTCTGCTGGCTAACGATGAGGCTGAAACTGCGGCCGTGGCACTGTAGTAGCAAGTCCTCAATGAACATAGCGAGTCTGATGTAGCTATGGGCCTGCGTCCATATGCCCAAGGGAGCGAGCACATACATCTGCACAAGGTACGCGGCCCAACTGCAGCCAGCAGCAATGCCCCTCCAAGGTTTGCCGACGCTGACCGCACAATCTTGCAACGAAACGATGCGCTCGCTGGCATACTGCGATAGAATGATGCGAAGTAAACAACAAGGAAAACCTGAGTCAACAGCACGGTGTGCTAGACATGGCCGGTCAACATGGTCGTAGTAATTAGATAGATCATAGAGGACCTGGGCGCTGAATTGTTGATATTTGGCTGAGCTGTTGAACTCGCATTCCAAGGATTGTTTGCATACCAATTCAACAATGGAGTGGCCAGCCTGGTGAGCTAGATAAGGCCGACGACGGTGGGCTTCCCACTCTCTGGCTGTCGACCTCCTAAGGCGGGCCCAGACACGATAGAGCGCTGGTAGCATGCCAATGGACCTGAACGAGGGCTGACTGACTGGAGTATCATGTTGTTCCTGTTTAATCGTAAGCGTTGAGACAAGCCCCTGGGGCTGAGTCGGCATGTGACCAACCTTCTCGATCAGAGCGATAAATTTGCAGACGACCTCCGCTTGTTCATTATTCAACATACTGAAGTGCTGCGGACGAAAACCATCCCAGGTCGAAGCTGTGGCGCGGGGAAAATGCCAAGCAACTGGCCGAAGTCCATTGGGGGTAATCGGACCCAGGGCGGCACGGTCATCGGTATCAGGAACGAGTTGAGGCGGGGTCTCGTGGGGAACTTGACACATCTTTGCTAGACGATCAGCTTCGACCTGCAATATATGCTGGGGCCTGCCTGTGCGCTGGGATTGGTATTGCACCGATGTCGGGCGCCAGGCCTCCAGCCGTTTGGACCATCTATGAGCCCATCCCATTCCCCCTTTCATGTTAGACTGAACCCGTTCCTTCCAAGCCCTCCCATCAGCGGCATTCCCCGCCGCCTGCTCCTGGCGCAGGAGCTTGGCGATCTCCTCTAGCAGCTCGTCTAGTACTTGCAGCGCCAAGGTCTGGTCTAGAATGCCAGCCTGGAAATCAATAAGTAGCAAACCTGCAGCTACCCGTATGTCCTGAAGCCCCTCCTTGAGGGACACAGCGGTGGTGAACCATTCGGGGCAATCCTCCAAGCTGTCCAGGACTTCTTGGAACTCAAGCAAGCCCCAGTCCTGAATACAGCGTCTGAATTCCTGAACACGGTTACACAATCATCTTAACGAGCCCGCGCATGCCACCCATTTGGCCCTGCTGCGAGCCGCGTTGGCCTCAGCGGGGACCTTGAGAACCTGAGGGGGGTGAGCCCTGGGGAACTTGCTGGGTTTGATAGGGGCGTTGGTCCTCCGACTGATTGTAGCTTCCAAGTCCTGGGCCAAGGTGAAGTACACGGGTCCAGGATCGCAGTCGATTGCTGATCGGAGAGAGGCCGTTGAGCATCTTCGACCAATTGCAATGCATAATCCATGGTCGCGGCAGTCTGGTGCCAACCCACTTCTGGTAATTGCGGGCCCGCTGGGATATGGGTGTGCAGCTTCTTGGGCCTATGCAGCGAGGGGGTATCACTGTTATCCTGGACAACAATATCCAACAGCACGGGCCTATGAGGGGAGAGAGGGTAGGAGGCCAGGGCGCGGGGGTTCTGGAGCCAAGGCGCGAGGCCTTGGCTGGAAACAAAATAGTCGAGGGTCGACTTGGTCTTCTTGGTTCGGTAGGTGGCCGTCGGGGGCGCGAGCACGGCCATAGTGGACCTGGACAGAAATTCTGCCTGGGACAACCTGGCGGTGGCCAAATTGAAATCCCCCGCGACCAAAACTGGCTGCGCAATGTCATCTTGAAGCTGGCCTATGGTGGCCAAGAGGTTTAAATTGGTCCCCGAGAGACCAGCCGCAGCTAGGAAACACGCTGAACACAAAGCAATGTTTGGGATTCCTGGGAGCCCCAGGGTCACACCAGACAAACGAGCGGGATCACACCCCGAGGGGATCAACAGAGGTTGGACCCCCAGAGTCAAAATCGCGACCCCGGAAATCAGCTCATTGTCGGAGTTCGTTGCAGCAGGAGTTATGTAGGCCAGCCACCCTTGAGGCGCGCACCGTTGTACCTGGCGCACAATGCTATCGCCTTCGGCTAACTTGCACCCCTGGGCACAAACGATAGTGACTGCGCTGGCCTGCGGTGATTGCAAAAACTTGCGAACGGCAAGCCAGCGCGATCCGTTGATGGTGGCTAGCTTAAAATTCTGGTTACCCTGACGGCGGGACCTCACTTGCGACCACTGCGGCCTCTGCAGCCGCACTGGCCTTCTTGGCCTCGGGGCCGCCGTCACCCTGGATCTTGGCCACGCCGCTGGCGACCTGCTCCAGTGCCGCAGCAGCCCGCACACGGCCCTGCGACTCGCTCATCGGGGTCGCTTCGGCGGCGTCGGCGAGCGGGGCGTACTCCAGCTCCTTGTCGTCATCTGGCGTCGGTACATGCTGTCCTGGAATGGGCTGGGGCGCTTCTGGCTCATCAGCTCGTTCGCCAACTGCGGGGAAGCCGTCAGGTTCCTGTGCTGGTTGAGCCCCCTTGCCCTTGCCATCGCCACGCCTGGGTCTCCACATACTTGGTGTGCTGATGCTGCATGTTGTCGAACAGCTGCGCCAGCTCCGATAATTTCGCTCGCAGTTGTGGTGGGGCATCCCCTCCCTCGGGCACGCGAGCAGCCAGCATGCCTTGGAGGGTGGTGAGCAGGCCCTCACCCTTGGATGCCTCGTGCGCTGCTGCCTGGGTTGCCAGGTTGAGCTGGGACTCCAGGGGCTGCACTTCTTTGGCGTTGATCTCAATATCCTCGGCCTGCTTGCCGCGGTGTTCGCTGGCCTCGACGATGGCGTGCACCAACTCAGTCGCTTCTTTCTTCTGGGCCGTGAGCTTCTGGCGCGCGACCTGCAACTGATCTGACAACGACTGAGCTTGCTGCTCCAAGCTCTTGGCGGACAGGGCCTGCGCCTTGGCGGACTTGAGCTTGCCCAGCGCTGACTTGTGCGCCTCTCCGTCGGGCTTCCACTTCTTCCAAAACGTGACCTGTGCTTGGGCCAGGGCCACGGGATCTTCACTGTGAGTGTCGTCCTCTGCGGCGGTGACCTTTCGACCACCTCCGCGGCCCAGACCAGGGGATAGCTCGGGTCCGCGGGAGCTTTGTCTCCAGCGGCCTGGCTTGGACGGTGGCACTTGCTCGTCATGCCGATCCTCCTGAGCACCTCCTCCTCCCCCTGCTGGTCGATATGCGCACGAAGCTGTCTCCGTGCGCTGCTTGAATCTATTGCCACACTGGATGCAATGGCGAGCATTAGCAGAACACCAAGCCCACCCTTTACAGCCACGTTTTGAGCAAATGGCATACTTCCTCTGGGCCGCCGCCGTATCCTGTCTCCTCTGCGCTGCAGCACACACAGGCTATGGGCCCAGCAGGTGGCACTAGTGCGGGACGTGATTGTGCTTCTTGCCTGGGGCTGACCAGACTGGCACTGGGCAAAGCGAAGGCTTGAGCCCGAACACACAGGGCCTTTCCTGGATGGCAGTGCTGAGTCCTGCACCTCCCGCGGCGTGCTCAGGACTTGAGCCAGGAGGAGGAGGGGGAGGGGGAGGAGGAGGACGAGGAGGAGGAGGAGGACGAGGAGGACGAGGGGGAAGGGGAGGAGGAGGAGGAAGGAAGGAAGAGGGGTGGAGGAGAGGGAGGAGGAGGAGGAGCGGAGGGGGAGGAGGAGGAGGAAGGAGAGAGGACGACGAGGGGAAGGGGAGGAGAAGGAGGCGGAGGAGGAGAGGAGGTGGAGGAGTGGAGGAGAGGGAGGAGGAGAGGAAGGAGGAGGGGGAGGAGGGGAGGAGGATGGAGGGAGGAGGAGGAGGAGGAGGAGGAGGAGGTGGAGGTGGAGGTGAGGAGGAGAGGAGGCGGTGGAGGAGGAGAGAGGAGGAGGAGGAGGAGGTGGGGAGTGGAGGGGAGGTGAGGAGGAGGAGAGGGAGGAGGAGGGGGAGGAGGAGAGGAGGAGGAGGAGGAGGAGGAGGAGGAGGAGGAGGAGAGGAGGAGGAGGAGGAGGAGGAGGAGGAGGTGAGGAGGAGGATGGAGGCGGAGGAGGAGGAGGGAGGAGGAGGAGGAGGAGGAGGGGGAGGAGGAGGAGAGGGGGACGAGGAGGGGGGAGGAGGAGGAGGAGGAGGAGGAGGAGGAGGAGGAGGAGGAGGAGGGAGGAGGAGGAGAGGAGGAGGAGGAGGAGGGGGAGGGGGAGGGGGGGGGGGAGGGGGAGGGGGAGGGGGAGGGGACGGCCGCGCGCGGCCGGGGGGAGGGCCGTCGGGGCGCGAAGTTTTCGGGGTCTGCTGGAGGAGGCTCATCGCAGAGCTGGTGGTGCTTGCCTGCAGTAGGGCGGCACGGCCAGGTCTGCGAGCGAGCCGCGCGGAGGGCGCGTCGTGCTTCGCCTGCGAAGCGCTGGGTTCCGCAGGGGGCGGCCGTGGCTGCGCCGGGCCGAGCCCGCCCGGCAGAGGGCGGCAGCACGCTACCGCCGCGCGCGCGGCGTTGTCCGCTGCAGGGCGCGCTCGTCTGCCCGCGTGCATCGCGCGCACGGGGTCCTGCGGTGGGGCCGCGCGTCTAGAACGGGAGCCGCGCGTGTGTGCACCAAGGTTTTTTGGGGCCCTCTCCCGCGGGGCGTCTCGGGCGACGTATCGCGTCTGATTATCTGGCTGGTCTTGCCGGCGACGAGGTGTTGAACAACATATATACATTGTTTGGGAGCCGCCATGTGCCATGATTCTCCAGCTGGTTTTCCCGGCGACGAGGTGTTGAACAACATATACACACTGTTCGGGGGCCGCCATGTGCCGTTAAGTGGTGGACAAACCACATCGTATGGTGGACATGGTCCTGGCCCCGGCAGAGAGCGGATGTGTCTCGCTATGATGCCCCAGGTTTCTTGGTTTCGCGCGCTGCGCTGTGACCCCCCGCGTCCATTAGAGCAGCTGGTGCGTCCAAGGTGCTCTGGTTTTCCCCTGGTCGCACTTCGCGCGCGGGTTTTCCCGCCCGGGTTCCTTTTGCGAGAGTTTCTTGCGGCCGCGCCCGCGTTCAATGTCACCCGACGGTTTGCGAGGATAGCCTTATTAAGTCGGGCATGTCCCTCTACGGGAGGAATGTAAACAGTAAGGGACGAACGTTTGATTATTCCCCATATCCTAAGATGTGGTTCTTGTTATTACTTGGATGCCTCCTACTCCCTCTCCCTCCTCCTCTTTCCTCCTCCCCTCCTCCTCTTTCCTCATACTCAGACCTACTCATACTCAGACTTACTCATACTCAGACTTACTCATACTCAGACCTACTCATACTCAGACTTACTCACACTCAGACATACTCATACACAGACTTACTCATACACAGACTTACTCACACCCAGACGTACTCATACACAGACTTACTCATACCAGACTTACTCATACACAGTATTACTCATACTCAGACTTACTCATACCCAGACGTACACATACACAGACTTTCTCATACACAGACCTACTCATACCCAGACTTACTCATACACAGACTTACTCATACACAGACTTACTCATACTCAGGCATACTCATACTCAGACCTACTCATACTCAGACATACTCAACACACATCAGATTTGGAGGATGTCTCAAGCGGGGCGCTGGTTTCAGCACCCCTAAGGGGAGCCGCCAGGGGTGGTTGCACGGGCTCGTTCGCGGCCATTTTGTGGGGATGTCTCAGGCGGTTTGCTTGTTTCTGTGCCCAACATCCTTCGCTTTGAGAGCAGATTGTGAGGATGTCTCAAGCGGGGCGCTGGTTTCAGCACCCCTAAGGGGAGCCGCCAGGGGTGGTTGCACGGGCTCGTTCGCGGCCATTTTGTGGGGATGTCTCAGGCGGTTTGCTTGTTTCTGGGCCCAACATCCTTCGCTTGGAGAGCAGATTGTGAGGATGTCTCAGGCGGGGCGCTGGTTTCAGCACCCCTAAGGGGAGCCGCCAGGGGTGGTTGCACGGGCTCGTTCGCGGCCATTTTGTGGGGATGTCTCAGGCGGTTTGCTTGTTTCTGGGCCCAACATCCTTCGCTTGGAGAGCAGATTGTGAGGATGTCTCAGGCGGGGCGCTGGTTTCAGCACCCCTAAGGGGAGCCGCCAGGGGTGGTTGCACGGGCTCGTTCGCGGCCATTTTGTGGGGATGTCTCAGGCGGTTTGCTTGTTTCCGGGCTCAACACCCTTCGCTTGGAGAGCAGATTGTGAGGATGTCTCAGGCGGGGCGCTGGTTTCAGCACCCCTAAGGGGAGCCGCCAGGGGTGGTTGCACGGGCTCGTTCGCGGCCATTTTGTGGGGATGTCTCAGGCGGTTTGCTTGTTTCTGGGCTCAACATCCTTCGCTTGGAGAGCAGATTGTGACGATGTCTCAAGCGGGGCGCTGGTTTCAGCACCCCTATGGGGAGCCGCCAGGGGTGGTTGCACGGGCACGTTCGCGGCCATATTGTGGGGATGTCTCAGGCGGTTCGCTTGTTTCTGGGCTCAACAGGGAGGGAAATGACAGGAACGAGGATGAGGAGGAGGAACAGGAGGAGGAGGAGGAGGAGGCGGGGGATCGTGAGGAAGGGCATGGGGGTGCGGAGGGGGAGGGGGAGCAGGAGGATGAGGAGGAGGAGCAGGAGCAGGAGAAGGGAGGGGGCGGAGGAACAGGAGAAGGAGGAGGAGGAGGAGGAGGAGGAGGGCGCTTTGCTCGAAGGTCCTTGACGCGAGCAGAACGTTTGTTCCGAAGTCCAGGACATATATATATATATATATATATATATGTGTATATGAATGTATATATATACATATATATATATATATACATATATATATATGTGTATTCATAGGGGGTGACTGCGAGGGGGGGGCGGTGGTTGTGTGCGGGGATCGTTGGAAATGCTCACCGTGGCACTATCCTCCAACATGGCATGCACTTATGGCCTTGTGTGGCTAAACGCTCGTCTTACATATCCCACTGCCAACTATCCTACAACATATGCACATGTGGGAAGCTCCAAAGCTACCACGGGCTGAAAAGGGGAAGGCCTGGCAGCTGAGGAGGGGGGATGAAGAGGAAGAGGCTCGCATTCAACCATACTCAAAGCTCACTCTGACTCATACGCAATCACTCGCATTAGGGGTCACTCGTCTTCGTCGGCCCTGTCGCCCACGTGGACGCGCTATTGTAGTCGACCGCTCATGAACAGACGCTCACCACGGCATGACATAGAACATGAGATGCACATATGGGGAGCTCCACGCAGTGAGTAATTTGTTGTGTATTTTTTACGTTGATTCATTTTCCTCTCAAAATCCGCCTGTAGGAGGACATGCCCGACCTAAAGATAGCCGCGTTGCGCGCGTCGCTGTTCGGTTGGGAATATTGCAGAGGCGGCCCTTGTCCAGGGTGGCGGCGCGAAGGCGCGAAGGTATAACTGCGGCACCGCCACGCGAGAGGCGCGAACAGCTGGATACCCAGAGGCCGTTTCTCCGGCGACGGGCGGGTGTTGCTCCAGCTTCGCTCTTCCTCGTTCCTTTTTTCCCTTCTCCTTTTCCGCCGAAGAGCAATACATACAAAAGTGGAGGCAGCAACCAGAACAAACACACAGCAAGAGAAGCAAGCACACAGACAGCAATGCTTTGCCGATGGGCGCGGGCCCCGCCCCAGCCCCCTCCCCCTCCCCATGTGGAGTAGCTCTTGGCTGCCTTGGGCGCCTGTCCCGAGCAGGTGGAGCCTCCCCCCTAGGACGCACTGCTGCAAACAGTTGCATTACGCAGCGGTCCGGAGCCAGACCCCCCCCCTTCCCCCCCCCCTCCGCGTTATGACGGAACGCCGAACAAGAGAACGCACACAATCAACAATTGCCGAACAAGCACAATCAACACGCAAAACGAGCATCCCTTCGAAGGTCCACGCTGATTCTTGGATCGGCGCCGCAACTGGGACCCCTCTCCCTGACGCGGCCGCGGAGCTGGACCAGGTTCAAGGGAGGAACAATCACCTAGAGTGGACAATTGGCGTTTACTAAACGGCCCTGGGCGTTTACTAAACAGCCCTGCCCTGTTCGATTTCTTCTTTGGGTGCGGTTACTAAAGGCCTCGCGTGTCGGGGTGGTTATCATCGGGGTGGATTTTCTGCACTCTACACGTGCGCCAGCAGGGGTCCATCCATCGCCGATCCGAGCAATCTGCGTGGACTTCCGAGCCGAACACGTGCACGTTTGCGTGTGTGTTGTCCCTGTGCCCCGTCCTCCCCCTCCGCCCTCCTCCTCCCCCTCCCGCCTCCGTCAGGCCACGCGTGGGTTTCGAGCCCGTCGCTGTTGCCTGGGATGGAGCTGCGAGTGTCCAGGCTGAAGCCACTGCCAGGGTTCTTTCTTTTCCAGAGCGCTCGGGGCCCACCTTCCTCCCCGACAAGCGGAGGCGGATCGGCTCCAAGCGCCCAAGTCGGCCCTCGCTGGCCGACACGACAGTACCAGCCGAGCCTATGCCAGGAACGGGCCCCGTTCTTGCCACGGCCGCTCGCGGCCACCGACTTTGGGCTTCCTCGGGCCATGTTTGCCTGTGCGTTTCCTGTGGGGTTTTTACGACGGGCACGGCTGGTCACCTAATTGATTGCCCATCGGGAAGCACGCACCGCCTGTCAGAACGGGCGGTGCGCAACCGACGCCTTTTCATGCAAGGTTTTCATCCTGCGGACGAAGGAATGGAGGGCTCACGTCGAGTTCCCGCACCTCGTCCGCTACTTGTCTCAGACCCTGAGACTCACTGGGTCAGGCCCCACGGGAGCCCACCTTCTCACCCAGGCTGCGGGGCTTAATCCCTGTATATTTGTCTGTGTGGCTGGCACCCGAGATCCTCTTGGTGGGGTCCCAGCCTCCTCACAGGCCAGCCAGGCTGCCAGCAGCTTGGCGCCCTTGGTGGGCGCTCGTGCACAGCGCGACGCTACCCTCGGCAGTGCCGTATCCTCCTCCTCCTCCTCCACCACCTCCTCCTCGTCATCATCATCATCATCCTCCTCCTCATCCGCCCTCCTCCCTCTCACCTCCCGCCTCCCTCCCTCCCCTCCCCAGAGATGCGACGCTCCAAACAAAAAATTGAGCAGCGGGTTTTGGACCGTCTTCGGCCTTCAGGGCCGTCGCCGGGCCTCGGGAGCGTCAACAAAAGGATTCAAAACGAATAATGGGCTCTAGGCAAGGGATCTGGACCTCTGGAGCCCTTGGTCAGGGGCAACGTTCATGGGGGATCAATGGATGCGCCGACGCCCAGTCGCCCACTCGTCGCCGATTCCACGCTAAGCTGAGCCAGTCCCCCCCTATCGTTCCCCCTTTGACCCTTCGTCACTCCTCCACGCCGCCACCCCCCCGTCATCCATCCATCCTCCCGGCCTTTCCTCCCGCCCCCGTTCCGCCATTCCCGCCCCATCTTTCCTCGTTCCTCCTTTCCGCTCCGCCCTTCCCCCCCCCCCCCCTGCTTCCCATTCCTTCGCCACCCGACCTCGTGTTCCGTGCTGCCCCCATCCGCTCCACTTCTCGCCCCATCTGATTTCTCCCCTTGTCTCCACTTCCCTTTTGAGGCCGTCGAGTCTTCCGTTGTCCCGTGGCCCCCCTCTCGTCGTCACTCGTCGTCGTCGTCGTCCTTCCTCCTCGCCCTGGCTTTCCCGCACAGCACAATCCTGCGCGTAAGCACGGGGCTCCACTCGGAGAGGACGACCTGTTTTTGCAATTTGGACCCGCGACGAGGTCTCGACCCTTTGCCCACCGGCATCTCCTCGTCCCAACGAGGATTTCAAAGTTCGAAAACGATGAGAACCAGACGTTGCGATGTTCCTCCTCCTCCTCTTCCTCGTGCCGCAGAGCCCCGAGGGCACGCCGCCGTCCGCGCACGGCACGTGCCAGTGCGGGCGCGCCCGTCGGAACTCCGTGCAAAAAAGCAGCTCAGCCGCTGAAGGCCCGCGAGCGCGAGATGCAAGCGGGGGGGGGAATTCAGAGCACCCCGAACCCAGCAGCTCCCCCAACGGCTCGCGGGAAACCACCGCGCCGCGCGCGGCGCAAAGGAGCCCAAGGCACCCTGACGAAAAGCAGTCGGTTTCTTTATGCGCATATGGGCCAATGTCTCACCACCGCTGCCAGAGGCAGGAGAGGCTTGAGGTGGAGGAGGAGGAGGAGAAGGAGGAGGAGGAGGAGGAAGACCTCCCCATCCTTCAGTCTCCCCCATCCTGCCTATGCTAGGTGTGGTAGAAAATTGGCCACCATCCCCACTCCACGATCGGACCGAGGTATAAGATCGGGGTCGGTTTGGGGAGGGGGCCCTGGTGTTCTTCGTGTTTGTTGGATGTTCTCGTGCATCCTGGGGAGGGCACCCTCGGATGTTCTGTATGGCTTGGCCGGCGGAGGATCTCGTGTTCTCGAAGGATGTCCTCCTGTCCTAGGTCCGACCGTATTCGGCGTCCTGCCCTGCACTGCCCATCCTCTGCCCCAGCGGGGACCCCTGGCTCCCCCGTCTCGCGTTCTCGAAGGATGTTTTCCCCTCCTAGGTTTAAGTCGGGCGTGTCCCTCTAGAGGGGGAGTACTAGTCTAAAATAATCCAGAAATAGTGCGAGGACGATGTTTCGACTATTTCTGACAATGTTTGGGGTATTGTTTTGTATTTTTTCATGTCTCGTCCAAAATACCACCCTGCAGGAGGACAGGCCCGACTTCGTCCCAGGTCCGACCGTGCTCGGCATCCTGCCCTGCCCTGCCCGTCCTCTGCCCCCGCGGGTCTAGGCCTCCCAGGTGGGGTCCGAGTCCTGTTTCGGTTCTTTCCAAGTTTTAGTCAGGGGTGTTCGGTTGCAGCCAGTTGTGGCACTTGGCGCATTCAAGTCGTCAGTGCCCGTGCTGTTTTCATGATGTACGTAGGTGAATTCGCGTTTTTGCTGGCATCCAGCAGGGACCATCTGACTCAGCAGCGCACCCGTAGTCTCGCTCAGGCGCCGACTCAGCGTCGCAGTGGACTCTGGCAAACAAAAAATGAGGTCGGAGGATTGCGCCGCATCGCCGATGCTTCGGCGATGCATCGTTGATGTGGCTCGATGTGGAGCATGGTTTCCGCCACGCCGGCGTCGTCAATGCACCGCCGACGTCGCGGGTGCATCGCCGACACATGGCCGATGCATCGCCGACGCATCGCCGATGCAACGGCGATGCGGCGCGATCCTCCGACCCCATCTACTCCGACCCCATCTGGGAGGCCTCTAGCGGGCCCCCCCGGCCCCCCCCGCTCCTCTTCCTCCTCCTCCTCCTCCTCCTCCTCCTCCTCCTCACTCATCCTCCTCATCTTTCTCGTCTTCTTCTTATTAGTATTATTAGTATTATTAGTAGTATTAATAGTATTATGATTATTATTAGTATTAGTATTATTATTCGTGTTATTGTTATTACTATTATTATTATTAGTACGATTCGTATTATTAATCTTATTATTTGTATTATTATTCTTAGTATTATTAGTATTCTTATGATTTTTATCATTCGTAGCATTAACTTTATTATTATTGTTAATCGTATGATTAATATGCTTATTATTATTATTATTATTATTATTATTATTATTAGTATTTATATTCGTATCATTATTATTGTTATTATTCCTCCTCCTCCTCCTCCTCCTCCACCCTCCTCCTCCTCCACCTCCTCCTCCTCCCTCTCCTCCTTCTCCTCCTCCTCCTCCTCCTCCTCCTCCTCCTCCTCCTCCTCCTCCTCCTCCTCCCCCCCCCCCGAGGCATGTGGTTCGGCGTGGGCCGCCCCGGGGCCCGGCCCGCGGCGGCGCGCGTGGAGCCGACGTGGCAGCGCGGGTGCGCCCGGGGGAGAGGTCGGGCGGCGACGTTCAAGCAGTGGCATGCCAAGAAGCACCCTGCTTTCGCAGGCCTAGAAGTTGACACCAACACCAAATATCGGCGGTGTGCCTCCACCGAGGGACGAAGATCCCGATCTCGGTGATGGTGGTGATATGTATGGCTTCCGAGGTGGCCGAAATATTACCACCAACACCGAAATCTAGGATCATCTTCCCCCTGTGGAGGCAACCCCCTGTGTTGCTGTTGGTGCCTATTTCCAGGCCTCCAATGCTTGCCTCCAGGGTGCCCTGGGTTTCTTGGGTTTCGATGGTTTTGCTGTGGAGAGCGCGACGCTCCCACACCAAGAATCCGAAGAACGTCCTCTGGGGTTCCAGGGCTGGGTTTCTCGTGGAAGGTTCCTTGTGGTCGAGCACCTACTGCAAGACCCGTTTGTTGGCGCCGCTCATGTTCAAGCAGCGGCGAAGCGTCCTGGCTTGCTCATAGGCTTACCAAACAGTGTTCTAAGAACCTTGTTTGTGATTTGCACGAAATGTTATCAGAACATTTCTGGCCGGGACTGTCTTATGTTAACACATCGGGTTTCTGTTCTGGGAACATTGTTTTGGCTCTTAGAACATATTTGAGTTCTACGAACATTTCGTGGTAGGCCTATAGGCTATAGGAATGCCGGGACGATCGGTCCCTGCTCAAGACATCTATGCTTAAGTCGGGTCTGTCCTTCTACATGAGGAAGATTCAAAAATAGCAAAAAATCGTCAGGGGACGATGTTTCGACTATTTGTGGCCACTGTGGAGCCTTGTTTGACTATTCTTAATTGTTCGTCCAAGATCCTGAGAGGCCCGACCTAAATCTACGCCTATCCACTGCCCCCTGAGCAGGCCCTGCCTTGGCCCAGAAGCTGTGTAGTCGCCCTCCCGGCCAAGCCAGGCGGGCGTGGCGCAGACACCGCTGCTGGGCTCAGGCTGGGCCTGGCTGGCCAGGGAGCAGTGGATCTGCATCGATTCCGTCGCCCCGGGAGGGCCAGGCAGAGGAGGGGAAAGGATCGGCGACTGCAAAGGGCATGGTTACGCTGGGGTGTGGTTTTTGCGATCGGCACCGGTGGGGCCTGGGGGAGCACGACTGTCCTCGTGGGGCCTCTCGGGGGCGCGGCGGAGAGCTCTGTCGAGGTTCTCTCCCGCCCCCCCCAGGGAGCCCCCCAGGGTGCCGTTTGCTGACCATACCTTTTGCAAACCACACCCTTCGGAGTCGACGAAAAGAGGATGCCGATCCCAGACATTCTTCTAGGCCTCCCAGATGGGTGGGAGCAGATGGGGTCGGCGGACCGCGCCGCACATCGCCGATGCATCGGTGGTGCGGCTCGATGTAGAGCCCGAACTTCTCCACGCGGGCGTCGCCGCTGCATCGCCGACGTCGCCAGTGCATTTCCGATACATCGGCGATGCATCGGTGATGCGGCGCGATCCTGCGACCCCATCCACCCCGACCCCATGTAGGAGGCCTCTACAAGCGGAGGAAGGAGGAGCTCCTTTCTTGAAGGCTTCTTAAGGGCTTTGGGGGCCCCAGGGCCCCGTCGGGAGTCGTCTTGGTATTGGAGCGGTCTTTGGTCCCTTTTGGGTCATGTTGGAAGCCCTTTAGGCGTCTTTGGGGCCGTGTGGAGGCTCTCTTGGACCGTCTTTGACGTCGTCGTGGGGCCCATGATTTCGTCTTGGCGCTTGGGGGTCTCTTGGCCCGTCGTGGGGGGATCTTGAAGGCATCTTGGGCCGTGGTGGAGCGTCGTGAACGCCCAAGAGGCGAATGCACTGAAAATGTACGTCGTCCAAAGGGGAATGGGGCGATGTTTGCTTCTGGAGGGCCTCTTGGGACGCTTGTTGGGGCTTCTTGGGGCGTCTTGGGGGGCCTCGTGGGCCGTCTGGAGGCCCTCGCGGGCGTGTGTTCGCGAAGGATTCCCCTGCGGGCTCCGGCAATGGCGGCACCCCCCGCACCTCCAGTAGTGATTTCTGCGGTTGACAGTTTCAGTTTTCGCCGTGCACGCATTGGGAAACGGGCGAGAACCCACGTTTACGGACGGTGGGCCTCTATCGAAACACCAGAAGAATTCATTACCGAAGACGCCTACGGCGAATCACAGCCGCCCCCTGCCTTTGTGGAAGCGCCTATGTGGCCGAACGTTGAGGCCAGACCTGCCAAGCCATCGGACCATGTGTTCCCCGAATCGGTTTGGAAAGCCTTCGGGGAACACGTGGGCGTCTTGAAGGTCATCTTGGCCGTCTTGGAGGCCTCTTGGGCGATCTTTCGGCGATCTTTGGGGGCTCTTGGGCCGTCTCGGGCCGTCGGAAGGCCGAAAAGAAGGAAATGCCAACGTCCGTCAAAAACCTAGGTATATTCAATGTTTTTGGCCTCTTCTGGCCTTCCTGGAGGCCCTCTTGGGGGCCTCTTGGGCCTTTTTGGGCCAGCTTCGAGCCAATTTCGGCCATCTTGGTGGGTTCCTGGCACGTCTGACGCCGTCGGGAGCCGTCTTCGGGGCCGTTCTGGGCCAATGGGGGACCCTCTTGGGGCGCTTCGGGGCCGTCTTGGAGGCCATCTTGGGCGTCTTGGAGGCCATCTTGGGCGTGTTGGAGGCCTCTTGGGCCGTCTTGGGGCCCTCTTGGGGCCATCTTGGAGGCCACTTGGGCCGTCATGGGGCCCTCTTGGGGGCCTCTTGGGCGATCTTGGGGGCCTCGTGGGCCGTCTTGAGCCGTCGGAATGCCGAGAAATAGCAAATTCCAAAATCCTTCAAAAACCTAAGGAAAATCAATGATTTTGTTGGCCTCTTCGGGCCCTCCTGGAGAACATCTCGACGGGCTCTTGGGCTGTCCTTGAGGCCTCTTAGGGGCCTCTTGGGCCATCTTGAGGCTATCTTAGGCCGTCTTGGGTACATCTTGGGCCGTCTTGGAGGCATCTTAAAGCCATCTGAGCCGTCTTGGAGGCCATCCTGGCCGTCTTGGAGGCATCTTGGAGGCCATCTTGGAGCCGTCTTGGGCAGGAAATTGGGGAATTGAGGTCCTTGGTAATCCTCCCGGGACCCCGGCGGGACGCGCCGGAGCCCCAGGGGGAGTTCTTTGGGAAAAGAACCAAAACCAAAACCGTAATAGTCTGGCACGCCAGGCACCCCTGTGATGAATCAACAGGGGGCGGCGGATCGAATCGCCTACGGCACATCCCACCACCGTGTTTGGGCTGCGGGTCTGAGGCGACTCGGATGGTTGATGGGGCCTCTTGGGAGGCGTCTTGGGGGCGCCCTCTGGGCCTCTTGGGGGCTATGTGCGGCCCTCTTGGGGATCCGTAGGGTCCTGTTGGGGCTTCTGGGGGCAACTTGGGGCAACCGGGGGACGTCCTGTTGTGGAATGCTAGAAATGTCCGTTCGGGTTACCCCTTGTGGGCCCCCGCTTGGGGCTGTCCTCGGGCCCTCCTGGGCAGTCTTCGAGGCTTAGTGGGCCGTCTTAGGTCGTCGTTGAGCCCTCTTGGGAGCCTCTTGGGGCCTCTTGGCCCGTCCTGGGGCGATCTAGAAGGCCTTTTGGGCCGTCTTGGACGTTTTGAACGCCCCAGAAGCGAATGTGCTAAAAATGCACGTTGTCCTTATGCAATTTGACGATTCTTGCTTCTGAAGGGCCTCTTGGGCCGTCTGGAGGCCAGCGTGGGCGTTTTGGATCGATCTTTCGGCGATCCGTGGCCCTCGTGGTCCGTCCGGAGGGCCTCTTTGGGCCCTCTGGACCTGTTTTGGAGCCCTCTGTCATCCATGTTACGTTCGAATGGGACCCCCCCCCTCCAAATCAGCCGGGACCGGGCTCCCGGGGGAAGGTTGTGGGGAGGAGGAAGCATCCCACACGCTGACGAACCCCAAGAGTTCGCAGATTTTTTCAGATCGTCGACCCCAGAGGTCTCGACCTATTCTCCAGGACCGGCTTCTTCATCCCGAGGCGTTCTTGGACGGCCCCCCGCGGCCCGGTAAGGGCCGCCAGAGGCCGAGATCAAAGCCGCGCCTCCCGTCGTGATTGGTTCGTGCCTCGAGGGGGGGGGTCTGGGACTGCCCTTGGCCCTTGCAGAGGGGGGTGGATCAGCAGCAGCAGGAGGACGAGCTGTGTGGGTGGTGGGCATCGGGCGGGGCCAGAGCTTAAGTCGGGCCTGTCCCTCTGCAGGAGGAATTGTCGAGAACAGGCGAAAAATAGTTAGGGGAGGATGTTTCGATTATTCGTTGACTATCGCTGGGCATTTTCTGATTATTTTGATGTCGTCCAAAATCCGCCTGTTGAAGGAAGTGCCCGACCTACGGCTAGGGCGATAATAAGTCCGTTCCAGGGCACGAGCTGTGGGGGGATGGGAGGGTCGGGCGGGGCCGAAGACACCTCCGTTCCCGAGCGTTCCAGCACGCTCTCGGAGAGCGCGTGCGAACCGGAACGCTACGAGCTGACCGCCGTGCCCGAGACCTCCTCAGGCGGCGGCCCTCCTCTTCCTCCTCCTCCTCCTCTTCCTCCTCCTCCTCCTCCTCGTCCTCCTCCTCCTCCGCGCCTCTCGCCTGCCGCCTTCTCCCAGAAACGATGCCCATGCGAGTCGTCCTTCAGAGACTCTTCGGATATCTCTTGGAAGCTTTTTGGCGGCCACTTGGAGCGTCTCGGGGGCCTCTGGCACCTCGCGACCGCCCCCGTCCAGGTCCAGGGGAGGCGGCAGGGGGAGGGGGTTAAGCCCCTCCCCGAAGGGGAAGAAGGGGGTTGGAAGAGGAGCCTCCCTAGACCACCTATAGGCCCAGAGGGCTGGTGGGATTTATCTTCGCCCCATGTCACCCTCGTCCTGGCTTCGTCTTGATCTGGAGTTCCCGTCGTGATTGTTCGCGACGACGCACTCTTGCCCGCGATGCCTCCGTTCGTCCTCGCCCGATGTTCTCCCCGTCCTGGCGACGCCCCAGGGGGCGGGGCAGCCACCGGCCACGGGGGCGGCGGGCCCCCCCGCCGCGTCCTCAGGCGCTGGTGGCTGGTGGCGCCGGTCGACCTGAAGGCGCTGGAGGATCCGCGCAGTGGCCCCGCGGGCGCTCGAAAGTCGCCGTCGCTGCCAAGCGTCGCGGGCGCTGCAGTCGTCGTCGTGACGTCGTCGTCGTCGTCGTCGTCGTCGTCGTCGTCGTCGTCGTCGTCGTCGTCGTCGTCGTCGTCGTCGTCGTCGTCGTGGCGTCGCGGGCACTGCAGTTGCGAAGCGTCCCGACGATCGTTGTCTTGTCAGTTGTGTTGCCGATCGACGCGGGCCTTCGCACCGCCGCCCCCCCTCCCCGTGGAGCAGATCCCGCAAAGGGTCGCTGCCAAGATCCAAGACCGAAGGGGGGTGGGTGGGAGTTCGAGTTTTTGTGCCAGACCGCCCAAATCAGATGCCCCCCAGCCGCCGGCAGCTCCCTACAGTCGCCGATTGGTGGGGCATGCGGGGGGCATCTGTTTGCGGCAGCTCGATGCACCAACGGATCGAGCTCACGCCCCCCCCTCAGGGTCACCCCCTATTTTGATGGATCCCGACAGACATCAAGCAGTTGCGAAGCGTCCCGGTGATCGTTGTCTGATTCATTGTTTTGCCGATCGGCGCGGGCCCCTCGCACCTCCTCCCCTCCCCGTGGAGGAGATCTTGGCTGTTTTTGGCGCCTGTTTCGAGCAGGTGGAGTCTCCCCCATAGGACGCACTGCTGCAAGCCGTCGCACTAAGCAGACGGCCGGAGCCAGACCCCCCCCCTCCCCTCCTCCCCCGTCCGCCCAATGTCGAAACGCCGAATCAGAAAACGTTCACCTGACTTGCCTATACTTGGCATCGCTCGGGCGTGTGCATTCTCCCTCGGCGAGGACCATCGAGGAGCATCTTTGGGCACCTTGCGAAAAGTTCACGCACGAGATCGAAACATGCACGGGGAATGGACGTCCGAGCGATCGCAAGTAGAAGTCCACCAAATAATGGTCTAGGAACCTTTTGTGGCTTGTACGCAGTGTTTTCGAAACACTTTTGGCGGAGACTGCTCTGTTTTAACACATCGGCCTCACGTTCTGAGAACAATGTTTCTTTCTGAACATTCTTCTGTTCTGAGAACATGTCGTGGTAGGCCTAAGGGCATGCCAAGACGGTCGGTCCCTGCTCCACAGGCATGCTCGCGTCGTGAAAACATCAGGTCCGGAGGATGTTTTCGCAGGGGCCCCTGGGCCGTAAACAAACCACTCGGGCTGAAGAGTCTCGTGGAAAGGGCTGGATCTTCTGGAGGGCCCGTTCTGCAAAATCAGGAGTTCGCATGTAAAATTATTCCTCCTCCTGTTCCGTTCCCCCTTCTCCGCATCCTCCTCCTCATGCGCCTCCGCCTTCTTTGGGGGCTGAAAGCGTTGCGTTGTCCGGATTTGTTCATCTGTCGGATTCCAGGTTTGGACGGCGCAACTTGGCGAATTCCTGTCAGAAACCAGGGAAATCCGGAAGACAGCAGGAGAAGCAAACAAAACGTTTCAGATGATTGCAGTTCCCAAACCATCCTCGGCCCTTTTCCTTCGAAGGAATCCTTGTGTAGCCCGCCACAAAAAAAAGTGTTTTTTTCAATCCGCCACACAAGGAATCTTTTTGTACTCTGCCACAAAAAGGGTGCCACACAAGGATGCCCGTTGCATTTTGCCGCATAAAGGAATCCCCCGGTAATCTACCACCGGGGGGTTCTTCTTGTATTCTGCCACCAAAAAATCCTTCAGTACTCACTCCGCCAGGAAAAAAACGTTTAGTATTTTACCGCAAAAAGGAATCCTTTTGCGCATTCCGCCACAAAGGGTACCCCCTCTTGTAGTCGGCCACAGATTATTTTTGCCCCCCGCCACATAAGGAAACCCATTGGCAATCAACCACAGAAAGGTTCCTCCTGCATGCTGCCACGAAAAGAACCCCCTGAATACCCCCACCACAACAGGAATTCTTCATTATTCCGTCAAAGTGCTTGCCACAGCAACCCATATTTTGGATTCCGCCGCGCGGAGAATTTAGCGCGTAAATATTCAGGTGCAGAGAGATTATATTTGTGTTCCGCCACATGAGAAATTCTTGTCGCAATCAACCACAACATTGTTTCCTCTTATATAATACCGCAGCAGGGAATCCCTGACTAACCCACCACAAAATGAACCCTCCTTGTATTCCGCCATAATAAGCATCCTTTCGTGTTCCTCCACAAGAGGAATGCTTCGTTCTTCTGCCACAAAAAATCCTTGTTCAAATCCGCCACACGGGCAATTCTTTTGTGTTCGGCCGCAAAATGATTCCCCTTGCATTCCGCCACAGAACGAAACCCGTGGCAATCAACCACAGAAAGGTTCCTCGTGTACGCTGCCACCTAAGGAACCCCATCTTACCCCACCAGAACAGGAATCCCTGAGTATTCCGCCGAAGTGCCTGCCACAGCCGGATTGTTTGGCATGTTGTACACGGCTAGAGAAAGATTACGTCTGCATGCCGCCACATAAGAAATCCCCTGGCAATCAACCACCTATCGGTTCCTCTTGTGCTCCGCCATAAGAGTCACGAGGAATCCTCCAATTTTCTGCCACCGAGAGAATTTTTTTTCAAAGCCGCCACACGGCCACAAAACGATGCCCCACGCATGATTCCACGTAAGAAACCCCGGGGTAATCAGCCACAGAGGGATTCACTTTCTATTCTACCGCGTCTGGGCCCGCCTGGGCGGCCTGCGGCGCCCCTCGCCGGGCCAGGCAACCTCGGGCTGTGGGAGCACGCGCAGGCCGTCGACGCCGCGCTCGAGGCCTCGGGGCCGCCGGGCGGCGCGCCCCCCGGAGGAGCCCTGAGATCCAGATCCCCTCGAGCAATGGAAAAAAAACACGACGGAGGGTTTTTCTTCATTTTCGGCTTCCGGGGGCCCTCACTGGGCCTCGGGAGCGACAAGAAAGAGATGATTCAGGATGAGAGCCAGTCATGGGGAAAGGGTCTGGACCTCTGGGGGTCGACGTGATGAAAAGGTCATTACGTCGGGGGTCTGGGGAGGAGCCCTGAGATCCTGGCGTCTCAACGTTTTTAGGGGAACGAACACTGGCATAAACATACCATTTCGGAGGTCCGCCGTTCTGGGTGGAGAGAGCGGCTGCTTCAGCACGTGCCGTTTCACTTTGACTGATCGCACTGTTGCCGATGTGCCGTCATGGCACGCCTTCTACGTACTCGGAGGTCCGCGCGGAATTTTCGGATCCGCGCTGGACCCCTTTCGGCGGCGCCTCCAGCGCCTCCCCTGGCGCGCTCCGCGCGCCACGGAGGGGGGTCCAGCGCGGATCCGAGAATTCCGCGCGGACCTCCGAGGTTTCATGTTTATGCCAGCGTTCGTTCCCGTAGCTTTCGAGCAGGGCGCGTTCGCCCAGCTTCGGGCCCCGGGGCCCTCACTGATCGATCCGGCTCGAGAGATGGCGCAGGAAGTTGGGGTTTCGTCGGACGGGGCCAGGACGAGGATAAATCCGTTCTGGAGCGTTCCAGAACGCTCTCAGAGCGTTCCGGAATGCTATGAGAAGGCCGGGGCGCTCGAGACATTCTCCAGAGCCGCCGGATCTCAGAGATGCTCGCTTTATCCTCACCCGATGTTATCTTTCTTCTGGTTTCGTCTTAATCTAGAGTTCCAGTCGTGATTGTTCGCGATGTCTCATTGTTGTTCGAGGCGTCAGATCTCAGGGAGGACCAGGCTAGGCTTCCAGCGTCTCGAGAAGCTCGGGGCGGCGGCGTGTTCATGTTTTCGGCCTCCGGGGGGGGGGTGCCTCGCCAGGCCAGTCGGGGTTCAACAGACGGGGGTCAGTGCAAAGGGGATCAGCCAGAGCGCCAAATTTTGCACTATCCTGCAGAGCCAGGGGCGCACTGACCCAGTTTAGGGTGCAGCATCCTGCAGGATCTTGTAGGATCTTGCAAAGCCCGACTGACCTGGGCCTGGATTGACCTGGGTTAGTGAATCCCCGACTCGGGATGAAGGGCCAGTCTTGGGGAAGAAGTCTGGACTCCGCACGGTAGGTTGGCGTCGTGCCGACCAGAGGCGACCCAGAATCGTGCGATGTTGAACGACCTGACATTTCGGACACGGCCGATCGCTTTCTCCGCGGTGTCAGTGGGAACCAACGCTGGGGTCGGGACGACGCGAACCCGCGATATAGAGAAACTCAAGACATCGGATGTCTGGATTCGGCTGCGCGCAATCATGATCGGCGGCGAGCAAAGGGTGGAAGTGAGAAGGAGCAGGCCTTCTCAGAAGGCGGCGGGACTTCGAAACCCTCGCGCCTTTCGAGAGGTGTTCTGCATCATCGGGGCAGGCTTCGAAAATTTGTCGGAAGGCCCGCTGACTTGCGAGCCTTCTGAGAAGGACCGCCCCTTCTCACTTCCCCCTCGCTCGCCGCCGACATGAGTCGGCTTTCGCTCAGATTGGCTTGCGGGTGCGGGCCCACAGGAATCCCCGCAGCATTGGCCCGCGCGCGTGGGTTCGGCCCCCCGCTGTTCTCCGAAGCTGCGCACCAAGGGGTCCCTTCCGCCGAGGGCTCGAGTAGGGGATCGACTGCAGAATTCATTCACCCCATAATTGTTGCACCTGTCGACTCTACGAAAAAGACGTTGCATCTGTTTTATGGATTCGGCGACAGAGCCGATGTTGAGGCATATCGATTCTGCAGTCGATCCCATACTCGCATGACGAAAGTTTTTCCTAATTTTCGGCCTCTGGGGACCCTCACCGGGCCTCGGGAGCGTCAAAAAACGACTCAGGATGCAAAGCCGGTCCTGGAGAAAGGGTCGGGACATTTGGGGGTCGACGCAATGAAAAAATCATTACGTCGGGGGTCGGGGGAGTTCCTCGTCCATTCTCGGGCGGATGGAGCTCCGTCGCCGCGGCGTGATCCGCCACGGCGTCTTGGCAAGGGTGCACCCCCGGAGTGGCCGGGGACCAGTTCTGGCGCGGATTAAGGGCCAGGCCGGAGATCGACTGGACGTATAGGAGCGGCCTTTCGCCAGAGTGGCCTCTGCTGCGGGCCCAACGGGGTCTCCCGCAAGCGCCGGACGCGAGGCGGCAGTGGCGTCTTGCGCGCTCGGGTTTGGCATTCCCGCGGCTTCCACAAAGCCGCGCATCAGAGGTCACTCTTGCCCAGGGTCGCTCCTGCGTGTCGCCGAGGAGAGCTGCTGATGCGTCAATTGGCCACGCTTCGAGAAGAGGAGGAGCTGCATCAGCATCGTCTGCCGATCCTCGCTCCCTCTGGGCCATGGCATCTCAGCCCCACCGTCCCACTGGCCCGGGTGGGAAGGGGGTCCGCGAAGTCCGAGGGGACCAGCACGTGCTCCCACCTGGGGCGGGAAGGCGGCCAGTGGGGCCGAGGCCATGCCAGTAGGCACTGGCAACGATTCGACGATGCCCAGATGAGGAGCGGAGGGCGGGGGCAGGGGAGCGAAGTGATGAGGAGCTGCGAGGGAAGAGGCTGGAGAGACCATGAGACTCGGCAGCGCTGGCGGGGCTTGGGGAGCACATCCGGCCGGCGCACCGCGCGAGAGCCAGGCGAGGAGCGTTCGCCCGGCAGCTTCTCGGAGAGCCCGTGCGTCTCTCGTGGGGAAAGACGGCGGCTGCCTTTTGCAAGGCCCCCTCGAGGGCCGCGCTGGCATACTCCTCCGGCGGGCCGCCCGTCGGTGCGTTGCAGAGCACCCTCGGCGCCCGCCCCTCGCGGCAGCGGAGGTCGGAGCCAGGAGTAGGCTCGTCCTGGGAGGGAGCGCATACCCGTGCCGCGCTGCTAGAGATGCCCCCCCCGTTCGAGTCGGAGGTTGATAGACCTCCTACCCTGACACGTCGATTAGTGAATTGGCCGTTTTCAGTTCGCGAGAGGGTGTCGCGGCCTTTGCTTTTGCGGGGCCAGGTCCGTCGGTTTCGGTCTTTGGCCGTTTTCACTTCTGGAGGGTTTACGAAAGGGAGGTTTGTCCACCGCCGATCGAGGCGGAGCACCGCGCGCGACGCCCGAGGCGGCGTCCGAAGCAGACGCCCAGCGCAGCACGACGGCACCGCGCTCGCCCCCCGCGCAGGGGCTCTCATCGGCGGCCCTCTGGGCGGCGCATGTCTGCCGACGCTCTGCTCTCGAGATCGAAGTGTGCACGGGGAAGTGGACGCCCGAGCGAGGGCGAGGCCTGGGCTCCGCAGGGGGAGCCCACGACCCCCCGCGGCCTGCCTCGTCGGCCAGCCCCCCCCCCTCCGGGCCGCGCGCCTCGTCCGCCCTCCGCCCCCTGTCAGTGCAGTCGGCCCGCACGGCAAGGATGGGCACCCTGCCCAAGGGCACCCCTCCTCCTCCTCCTCCTCCTCCTCCTCCTCCTCCTCCTCCTCCTCCTCCTCCTCCTCCTCCTCTTTCTTATCCTCGGAGCCAGCAACAAATCATCCGGGATGGTGAACTGCTCCCGCGGAATTGGGTCATCCGCGGGGGCGCGAAGGTGCAGTCATCCCGCATAGTGAGGATGGGCTCTTTTCCAAGGCTACCCTTGCATCCTTGCCTCCTCGGCCCATCTTTGGCCACTCTTCTCGTTGGCCGCGCCCCGCTCGAGGAGCTTCGAGAGGGCCTTCCAAGGCCCTTTGCACCCTTACCGCGCATCCTCACGATACGGGCCCGGTATCGGCCCGTCCGCGGGTTGCGTGCCTCACGGGGCGCCAGTCGGCCAGTCGCACTGAGCTCTGCGCCACCCAGGGGGGCCTGCACTGGAAGGCCTGCGTCTCCGGGCGGAGCCACGGGGCCACCTGAAAGTCTGGACCCTCCTCTTCCTCCTCCTCCGCCTCCTCCACCTCCGCCTCCTCCCACTCCTCCGCCTCCTCCTCCTCCGCCCCCTCCTCTGCCTCTTCCTCCTCCTCCTCCTCCCTCCCTCCCTCCCTCCCCGGGGCCAGCCTTCCCTCCGGAGCCCTCGGGCCGAGCGATCCTTGGGGTTCCGTGCGAGGGACCCCCGAGGGCCGAAGCGGTGCCCCAAAACATCCTCGGGCGTGATGTGTGTGTGTGTGTGTGTGTGTTTGTGTGTGTGTGGTTGTGTTTGTGTTTGTGTCTGTGTTTGTGTGTGTTTGTGTGTGTGTGTCTGTGTTTGTGCTTGTGCTTGTGCTTGTGCTTGTGTGTGATTGTGCTTGGGTTTGTGTTGTGTTTGTGTTCGTGTTCGTGTTCATGTGTGTGTGTGTTTGTGTTTGTGTGTGTGTTTGTGTTTGTGTGTTTGTGTGTTTGTGTGTTTGTGTTTGTGTTTGTGTTTGTGTTTGTGTGTGTGTGCTTGTGTGTTTGTGTGCGTGTGTGCTTGTGTGCACGTGTGCATTTGTTGTGTGTGTGTGTGTTGTGTGTGTGTGTGTTGTGTGTGTGTGTTGGTTGTGTTTTTTTTTTTTGTTGTGGGGTCGGAATAACGGAGTTATTGCTTGGTACAAATCCGCCCGCGCTGGCAACGACCCCGCGGCTTGCCGCGGGGGCGCCCTCGCTCGGCTGGTCGGCCGCGCGCTGGCCGACCCGCTTCCGCCGCCTGCTCGCGTCGTGTGGTGTGGTGCCGTGCCGTGCTCCCTCCGCCTGGTATTGGGGCGAGATCTAAATACCGTGTCGTGTGTCGGGTTTCGGCCCTCCGCCCGCTGGGGTTTCGTTCGGCCCATAGTGGCTTCGTCCGACCCGTAGTGGCTTCGTTGCGGCCCATAGCGGCCTGCTGCGCTCATTTGCCCATTGGGGCCCTCTCGTCAGGTCCTCGCTTTGGATTCCCTCGGTCCGTCGTGACCTCGCGCCCAATGGGGCCTCTTCCCTGCACTGCGACCACGCCCGCTGGGGTCCCAGGTCCTGGGTGGCTCAGGGGAGCTTGCTGCGTTGTGCCCCTTGTGGCCCATAGTGGCCATCAGCTGACGTGCGGCTTTCCTCTCGTCCTCATGGCGCGCCAGCATGCAGGCGCGCGGGCGTCAGCTGGCGTGCAGCTATCGCCGTCGCGCGGGATTATTGCGTGCGCCCCGTAGCGCTGTGCTTGCGTTGGCGATGCTCGCCTTCTTGAAAACTGACCCTTTTGTGGGCGCGAAGTGGAGTGAGATCCAGTCGAAGGGCGCGGTTGATTGCCTGGCAGCCAATGGGCTGATGACGCCAGAAGATCTGGCCAACATTCAATTCGAGGATTTGAAGGACACCGACGGCGCGTCAGCGCTGACGAAGGGAGCCCTGAGGCGCGCTCTGGATCCCGCGACGGTGGCGGGCGCCAAGGCGAGTTCGCCGGGGGCCGCGGGACCCGCGCGGGCTTCGGCGCGTTGTTTCGCTTCGGTTGCTGCAGAATCCTGGCCCCGCGCCGAAGGGCGAACATGTCGACATCGGTGCGGGCCTGGCCCAGATCACCCTGATGGACCTTCCGCAGTTCTGTGGCCGAGGCGGCTGCGCGGCTTCGCCCCGGCGCGCCGGCGTTCCCACCGTTCGGTCAGGTCCGCGAAGACCGATGCGATGGCCACCGAGGGACAGCGCGCTAAAGCCAGCGGCATCGCGGACCCGTTCATTTATACAGAGCTCGCGAGGTTTCAGCCGCAATGCGCGCGCGGCGCGGGCGTTTCTCCCGACGACGACGAGCACCAGCCGCGTTGGCCAGAGCGCTCGGGCGCGGAGCCGCGGCGGAGAGTCAGCCGCTCCTGGCGCGGGCGCCACGGCGCCAAGCTTTCGACGCGCGGAGCGTGGCGGCGGCGGTCACAGATCAGATCTCGCACACGAGCGCCATACACGTCGATCTTCAGGCAAGTCGACATTGGCGCCCGTCCGCTGGTCGCCGGCGAGAGTGCGCTAGCCCAGGTTGCACTGGGTGCCCCTTTGCAAGGGCGGAAGGCCCAGGTTGCCTTGGCCCACGACCGCTTCGCGCGCGCGACGTGGGCTGAGCGCGCCGCCGCCGGCGCGGCAGGCTTCCAGGCCGCAGTTTCGCGCCATGCTTCAGCGCGATATTCTCGGGCGCGCGTCAGCGCGCAGGTGAACGTAGCTACGCTGTCGGGTTGCCCTTCGCAGCGGAAGCGGAATGCGATCGGGCCCATAAGGCCTCGTCGCCGAATCCTTTTTTCTCGCGTCGCGCCGCCACTGTCGCGCAGGTTGCTGCGCCAGCCGGCAAGGGGGTGGGACAAAGCGCCGCGGCGGCGCGCGGGCAGAGTGCGAGCGCCGCGGGCATCGCGGGGGGCGCCGCCGCCATCTCCTGGAAGAATGACCGCGAGCCGAGAGCCGACCGCGGGGAGTACAACAAGCGCTCCTGGGATTCGCGGACGGCGCATTCACCTCAGGAGAAGCCGCTCGCCTGACGCCCGCCGGAGGCACGCGCAGCCCGCGGCGCGCTGCGGCGCGCGGGGCGCGCGCCAATGAGGATGTGCATCTCGCGCCACGTCGGCATTTGAATAACGACGAATGGGCGCCAACCATGGCCACCGCCCCGCGGGGCCCGCAGGCGCGCGCGCGCTGGCAGGAGGGCGCCGCGATTGTGCCGCGTCGCCCAGGGCTTGGGCGCCAGACAACACTCGCGGCTCGGTTGCGACGCGAGGGCCGCCCCCCCGCCGGGCCAGGAGGCGCGCGAACGTCCCCTGGCAGGCTCGCGCGCTCGCGCTCGCAGAGCGCAGGAAGCGACGGGGCTCAGCGTTGCTGCCACATGGGATCATCAGGCGCTGCGCGCTGTGGCGCGCGACGCTCGCGGGCTAGCGCGCCCGGCAGAATGCCGCCTCGAGCGCGCGCGGTTGCGCGCCGGCCAATGCCGGCTGCTGTCGCCTGCCGTCACCTTCGTCTGCCGAGGGAGCGCCTAAGCTAGCCTTTCATGAAGAGGTCCTCTCCCGTCCTCACGCCCTTGAGGACAAAGGGGCCGTTGAAAAGGCCGTGGTGGCGCCCGGCGACGCGCCGGCGGCGATCGATTGGATTGTTGCGCGCTCGGAGCGGCAGGCGCGCCGCGAGCGGCGAGCGACCCTCGAGGGAATTCGGACCGCGGGCGCCGAGCCGCGCGCCTCTCGAGCGACGGCGGCCTGGTTTGCGGGCTGCGATGCCAATGTGCGCGCAGTCGCGGGGTCGATCAACGGCCCCCTCCTCGCCGAATTGCTCGACGAAATCGGCTACGAGGACGCGGCCTGCGCGGAAGTTTTGTCGGCGCGGCGCGCCTCTCGTGGGCCCGCTCCCGCGCGCGGGGATCGGGCGGCCAGAACCTCCCCCCCTGAACCGCTCAGCCTGCCGGAATTGACCGCGGGAGCGGCGCAAGGCAGCGCCTTGCTGCTCGGCGCGCTCAAGGAGTCCATCGACCCCGCCGAGATTCTTACCAAAACTGTCGCCGAAGCGGAGCTCGGCCGAATGAGCCATCCCGCGCCGATCAGCGCGGCCGAGCTCGACGGGGCCGTCTTGGCGCCGCGGTTCGGCGCCCGGCAAACGAGACAGAGGACGGCTCCGAGAAGCTGCGGCTCGTCGACGATATGTCGCGCTCTCGCATCTCAGCCGACGGAGCGTCTCGGCCATGAGGCCATTGACGCTCTATTCGGCTCTTGCAAAGCCTATGTGGCGCGCGTTTGCGAAGCGCCCGGGCTCTGGAAGGCGGACATGGACGCCGCGCTCCGGCGCGCGCCGCTGATGCCAGAGCATCGCGCCTTCGACTGGGTCGCCTTCCTCGCAGGCACCTGCGTCTACGTGGCTCAGCACTTCGCCGCCCCATTCGGCGCGACTTCCCCCGTTCGCAGTTGGGGGCGCATCGTCGCGATGCTGACAGCGCTGGGCCACAGACTCCTTTTCGTTCCGGCCCTTCGATATGCGGACGATTTCAGTTGCCCTGAACGGAAGAAAGGGCCGCGCGACGCAATGCGACAGTTCGCCGAACTGGTAAGAATCATTCTCGGTCCGAGCGCCGTGGCCGACGGTAAGCTGCTGTTCGGCAATCCGATCGAAGTCCTAGGTGAGTCCGTGGCGATTGACGAGCGAGGTCTCGCGCGCTGGCCGCTGCCGGATAAGCGCGCCCGGTGGCGCGCCGAGATCGCCGCTGCCTTTCGAGAGGGCAGGCTCGAGCGCGGGCGCGCGTCCTTGTTGGTAGGCCGCTTCTGTTGGGCCGCCTCCAACACCTTCGGGCGGTTCGGGCGCGCGCTGCCCCCGCCGTTGTTTGCGCACGCGAGGGTGCGCCATCCGAGCATCCCGGCGCACCTGCGAGTCTGTCTGCAATGGTGGCACGAAGCGCTCGCCAGTAATTTCACCACAACTCTTGAATGGCAGGCGCCAGACACCAGGTCTGTACAACTGCTCTCCGACGCGCGGGGCCATCCAGCCAGGGTGGCCGCGGTTCTTTCCATTGACGGGCGTATTGTCTTCACCGATGTGGCCCCCCTTGAACTTCTGCTTCGGTTCTTGCAGGAGAGGCGCGACAATCAAACCGGCGGTCTGGAGGTGCTCAGCATCGCGCTGGTCCGGCCACCCTCGAGCCGCCCCTGTCAGGCCGTTGCGCGAATATCTTTTCGGATAATTCAGGCACCGAGTGGGTCGCCCGGTCCAGTGCGGCGAAGCAATTTGACCACGCTTGCCTGGTCCACTCAGTATGGCGCATGGCGCCGGGTGCGACTTGCAATCTACACGTTCATCGCGTGGCGTCGGCGGACAATATCGCCGACCTGCGCTCGCGCGAGTCGCACTCCCTGCTGCGTCGCATGGGGGCGCAGTGGAAAATATATTCGCCCGCCTTCTGGTGGAGTGGGCGCGCCTGCAGTGGGCCAGGAATCTGGACGCTGCCGGCGCGACAGGCGAGTGAGAGCCCCGAGAGAAGCGCCCCGCCACGCGCCGGCCCCACACTCCCCAGAAGCCACACCAAGCCAAAAGGGCGGGCGGGCGGGCAACGACGAAGGCGATGACAAACAACACCACGGGCGCTGCGAACAGCACCTGGCCCACTATGTGGACCACTGGGGGCTTGCAAAGACCCCCCGGTGGAGCGAGTGCACCCCGCAGGGCGCTTGCTCCGCGGCGGCCGTGGTGCCGGGAACTTGCTATCCCGCCCCCGAGCCGGGCGGTGCCCCGATCGGCCTCCGGAGTTGTCGAAGACCACCGCTGCTCCGAGTTGGAGCCAACCAGGCCTTGGAAGAAATCCGCTGCTCCGTCGGGAGCCCAAGCCGTGATTGCCCACGAGTTTACGTACACGGTTAAAGCCATCAACTGATGAATCCACCAACCGGTTTACATCAGGCGGGGCTTTAGATTTTCCTCCCCATCGAAACCTTTGGTTTAGGGGGTATGAAAATCTATTTGCCCGCCTTCTGGTGGAGTGGGCGCGCCTGCAGTGGGCCAGGAATCTGGACGCTGCCGGCGCGACAGGCGAGTGAGAGCCCCGAGAGAAGCGCCCCAATGGTGAGGGCTCGACTCGCCCTGTCCATAACACTCCCAATGTAGGCGACTCGGGCCCGGATCCCCGCGTGAGTTCTGGAGCATCGCTCCGTTTTTAAATCCCGGACCTCCTGGACTTGGGACAAGCAGGGCTCGCTCGGAATAGCGCCAGCCAGATAGCATATTGCTGTCGTTTTTCTCAACTCTCTACGCCTGATCCATCGTCTGACGAATCGGAAAACTCCGCTGCCCACTTAGCAGCCAGAACTTCCCCCTTCGTCTGCGCCGCGGCGTAGCCGAACGCAGCTAAGCCACGCCAGCCGCCTGAATAAAACAAGGCTGGCACTCCCCCATGGCGCAGAGCGTCATTGGCCCAACCGCGGCGGAAGCAGTGGGTGCCCCATTCTGCTCCTCTCGGGAAACCAAGTGCTAGAGCTGCAGTTTTCAATGCTGCTAAAGCCCTGTCGTACTGGAGGATTGGAAATACTGCTCCCTGGCCGCAACGTCGACGCAAGACGCAGACCCCGCACAAGTCTGGCGATGCGGACTTGCAAATGCACTGCCGCACCACATGCACAGATTTGTCTTGCATTTTCCTTCTGTGCAAAACGACGGTAACCTCAGACACATTGTCACGGACGTGGCACCGCACTTCAGAGTGCGACGGGTCGGCACCTAGTTTAAGTACTTCACAGCCATACCTCAATGTGAAATGTCTGGCCACGACCCAACTGTCTGCGAGCTCCGCGTCTTGCAACACGTCCCGGGCGTAGCCCGCGAGTTCGCGGGTCTGCCTCGCAGACGCAGTGGCCTTGAGACGCGGCGCAGAAGTGCAGCTCTTCTGGGCGCCTTTGACTAGCATACTCGTGTCAGCCAGCGACCCCGAAGGCGCCTGTATAAGCCTGAGCGTGGACCGCAAATGAGAACAGTACCGGGACAGCGTGGACGCCCGTGGGACTGCAAATACAAGCGCTGCGAGCACCACCTGATCAGGCGGCCACTCTGGTACGCCAGTTGCCGCTGCCAGCCTGCCCCACAATCGCACAGCTGATGCGTAGCCTTGTCCACTCTGTCGCCAGTTTTCCATTTCCTGGAGCAGCAAGCGGCCGCGGAGCACATCATCACGACGCTCCGCCGGAATTTGCGCCAGCCACCGCGCTCTCGCCGATGGCAGAGATGAGGCCGCGGCGCCGTCATGCAGTCCCGGAGCTGGCGCTCTGCAAATGACAGAAATTGATTGCGCCAGGACATCAGCGGGAGGCGCACATCTCTGAGCTCTGGCTTGCACCAAAACTTCCACTGCTGCAGAAAGCTCGTCGGCCGCCGCCCTGGCAGCCGGCCTCCCGGGAGGCAGTTCTTGCTCACAACAACGTTTTGGCTTGTGTCTTTTCAACTTAGGCACGACGGCGCTTGAGCCGCGCGCGCCCGTCTGCCACGACACGGAACGCAGGAAGTCATCGGACAGCGTTTTGAGAGGTGGCCACACTTCTCGCAATTCTGCTGCTGAAAGGCCTTGGAGGTCGCCGCCATGAACAGCGCCAGAATCGGCCAGCGCCTGCAAGACTGCGTCAGGCGATGCCGGATGGCACGAAGCTGGCGTCCGGGCCAGCACACTCTGGAACCATGCCTTCAGCTCTGTTGGCACAGGAGTCTGCTGCGGCACTTGCGCGCCCCGGGCGGCCTCTAGATGGCGCCGCCGGGAAGCATCGATAAACTGGAAGGCCATCAAGAAACGCTTGTGCCCAACAGGCTACGGAATGAGGGGGCAGGCTGCGACAGGCAGGTGGCCACGAAGCCAGAAGAGAAGGCCACGACGGTCAACTGTTGCGTGCAACTTTTTCCCCTCCTGCGCTCGTGTCTGTCCTCACCAGAGCTCGTCCCAAACGCTTGCTTCCGGCCAGCGCCAGTGCACCTCCTCGAACCCTTGCTCGAGCAGAGTGCGCAGTTTGTCTGGCTCTTCATGGGCTCTGGACGGGGCGTCTGCAAGGTTCTGAGCAGACGGCACACGGAAGGGGCACAAGACGTCGCCCCTGTCTGCTGCCGCGAACCAAATGGACGTCACTAAAGCATTCCAATCGATCTGCCTGGACGTCCCTTTGAGCAATGCTCCGAGCGCTGGGTTGGAATCCACGAATAACAAAATCTCCAACCCTGGCTCCAGAAAGGTGTACGCGTGCCAAAGGCCACACACCGCAGCAATGAGCTCCCACGTGCCGATTTGCTGCCGGCGCGGCTTCACTCTGTCGCGAAGCCATCGCGGCACCCACGCTCGGGCGAACTGCTTTTGGTTGCCCTGCGCGAGAACCCACGCGAGTGCTCCGCACCCCGCTGCGTCGGTATAAATGACCAACCGGGGCCGCGCAGCTGGCAGGTAGGGTATCTCGCGGCGAGGGTTGGATTGCAAAAAGCGAAGCCACCAGTGGAAAGCCCGGCGCAGGCGCAGAGAGAGTTTGGAGAGACGACGGGCCGAGTGGAAGAACAGAGCTGCAAGATACACTCTTGCGCTTCTGCCAAACACCATCGTTGCTCCCCAACTCAGTTTCCCTGCTAGCTTCCGGGCCAGCGCCGGCGACAGCATGCCCAATTCGAGAATCTTATCGATCTCAGCAATCCACTTCACGCGCTTTGCCTCGGGAATGCTAAAGACGAAAAGCTCCCGGGCATCATCCAGGGCAACCTGGATGCCGAGAATTACGGCTACAGAAGCGTCGGTGACAGCTTTCGCGTCGTCCAGCTGCCAACCCAACAATTCTTGCACGACTTCGCGCGCAAGAAATGCAGCACCACTCGGTCCTGTGAGGGCAGTATCTCCCGGCGTCGCGCGGTCGACGCCGAAGAAGTCATCGACAAAACGCGGGTATACAATGCGGAACAGCTCTACAAGCACGTGTTGGAGCGCAGCACCGACGCGGCGCCATGCATGCACGCTTGCAACAGCCCCAAACGGGCAAGAAAAGAGCTGCAACGCGAAGCCTGTTCGCGCCGTGTCCTCTGTAACGGCCACAGCGCAAGGCAGGTCATCCGCGCAAATCGGCAAAGTCTTGTATGCGCCTACAACGTCATCCCTGCGAAGACGAAGTGTTGCTGGGCCTCTATCTGGCCCACTTGCTTCCCAGATGCCTTGGCCAATTGCTACTAGTGCGTCGAGGTGCTCGTGACGCACCCGCTCCTCGACTCGCGTGGCTTCGTTCACCTTGGAAGCGTGAAAATCATCAATGGCGCGGACAGCGCGCACAAAAGATGAACCTTTAAACTTCCACCCCTCGTCCACTCCGAAACGTGGAGAACACACCGCCTCGCTGAGTGTCGCCGACAACGGCGTCCATCTAGCTTTACCTGCCACCACCTCGGCTGCCGTCTGCGCCCGCAGTGCTGCTGCCGCTTCTTCATCCGACAGGGTAGAAGAAGCCGCTCTCAAAATCAGCGCTGCGTTGTTCGCAGGGGCCCGTCGCCAGAGTTCCTCTAACGACAAGGGCGGAACAGGTGAGCATGCGGGGAGCGTGCCGCTCGGGGGGATCTCCCCAACGAGCTTGAAACCACGCCTTAAATTTTTAACTAATTGAGCGTCTGGGCTACTCTAGGCCCTCCAGCAGGTTCATGAAGTTTGAAGAGATGCCTCCAGCATCTCTGCCAGCAAAAGCAAGTTTTTGTCCGGACCTAGAACGGCTTGCACGTGTGCTGGGAGTGTTCTGAACTCCCGCTGCCATTCAAAATCTGTCACTCGCTTGCGTTCGCGCCAGAAAGCTAAGGCAGACGCCCGGAAGCTGTGTAAAGAGCTCCTGTCCCCACTTTCATGCAGAACTGAGCTGTGCGCGCTGGCAGGTACACGGAAGACGCCTAAGCAAGGAGGCAGGGCAAACGCCCACTTGAAATGGCTTACAGGCGACATGGTAGCAAGTCTATGTACATCTTGCAACAAGCTGTTCACTTCAGCTTGTAATTCATGCAGATCCGTGGCAAAACCGACGGACCCGTCGAGACTATCTTCGCAAGTCTCTTGCGCGAGGGGAGGAGCCTCTGGGTGATCCCCAGACGCATCGCTGGCGCTTTGCGAACCAGCTCACCACTTCTTGTCGCCCTTCTTGGTGTTGTCCCATTTCTTGGCATACCAGTCACCGTTCCCCTTGGGGCTGCGCGAACGCACAGGAGAGTGGGCCTGGCGCCCCTTGGGGTGCTGGGCGGGCAGCTTGCCTCCCTTGGAGGGTCCCTTGCCGCCTCCCTTGCTGGAAGCGGGTGCCGGCCGCGACGGCTGGGGGCCAGAGGCCTGGCCCGTCTTCGTGGCCGCCTTCGCGGTCTCTTTCACGCGCTTTTCAGCGCTGTTCTTCGCGTCCGCCAGCACGTCGCGGTCCAGAGTGCACAGGAGCGTCTCTATCTGCGACCGCTCGTCCCTTTCCAACTCCCGGGCGAGCTTCTGTCTGAGCAAGAGATCGTAGTGTGTGCACACCCTGAAGCCGCCGCATTCTTCTGCCACCCGGGTGGGTACGATCTGGTACGCGAGCAACTGCGTGGAGGTGATGGCCTTCGTGAGGACCATCTTCACGCCCCAGTCCAGGATATGTCCATAGAACGTAGCGAATCCCACAAAAGCGGTCCTGTCCTCCAAGCTCCTCGTTTTCTTCGCCTCTACCGCGCTGCGCAGCTTCTCCTCGAAGGTGCCTTCGCCGACGGTCACGTCGATCTTGGGTGTCCGCGACCACGGCGGGCGAAAGGAGACTTGGAGGTCCTCTCCCTCTGCCGACCCAATATAAGGCGGCCCTGGCCCCGTGCGACCTTACTGGCTTTCTCCAACCGAATCATAGCCTCCTCCGAGGGCATCATATCTTTTGGGAGATTCCCGAGACCGAGCTCGTCCAGGCGCTGTTTCAAGTTGAAAGACAAGTATTCCTTCTTGGGCTGGTCTCGCTCTTGCGTTGCCTTTGCAAGCGCCTCGATCGCCTTCGCCAGGTGCTCTGGCGAGGTCCCGGTGCCACGCTCAACGCTGCCAGCCGGGCCGTTGCTCTGAGACCCTGCTGCCCGAGCTTGCACTTTAAGAGCAGCCGTGATGTGCGCAGGGGTGAGCCGCACATCTTTCCACTCCGATCCCTCAGGGTCGTCTTGGAACGGCGTGGTGTTTGCGCGGATACCTTCGATGATGAAAGTGCGCATCTGTGGGTCCGCGAAGTCCGACGGCGCTGCTGAGCCCATCTGTTCGGACATCACTCGGGCGACGCTGGCATAAAACACCTCGTCGTGGCTGATTGGCTCGTTTGCGTCCGCAACGAAGTGGAGCCACTTTTCGATGGCACTGCTCGACAACTTCAGCCACTTGCCTTCTGGAACCTTAGCGATCAAAGACTGCACCTTTCCTGACTCAAGAGGCATGATGCGGTGTCCCCGAATGCTACAGTAGGTGGTGGGTGAGAGCGTGGACGCAAAGAGCAACCAATCACTCTGAGCCCAGACGACTCCGGAAGAGCCAATGCATGAACGCCTGGTGCCATTGCAACGCGACTGACACGGCCATTCTTTCTGTGGGACATGGGCGCACCACCGTTTCAGCCTCCTGAGCACCCCCCACCTGCGTCCAGCAGCCAGTTTTCCGATCGCGCCCAGCTGTCGCAACGGCACGTCGGCCCTTTGAGCCCCAGCACGAAGGAAGGGAGGGGAGAGAGTCCTCCGCTCCGCTCCGCCTTCCCTGGATGCAAATTCGCACAGCTCTCGCTGCCGCACATCCCGGCGACCCCCCTTTGACTTCCATCGCGGCCAGGGGGGCCACTCGGGTCAGCTTGGGGCGAAACCATGCAAGCTACAGCAGTGCCACGCCGATCCCAGTCGAACTCCTTTGACCGCTCAGCGGCCAGGGGAACTACATGGGTCTCCCTGCTCCTCCCCCTCCGCCAGGCCAGAGAGTAGGGAGTTATTTTCAGCGTACCGAGGCCTATTTTGGCCAAGTGGCAGCACGCGAGGGGGCTTCCGCTCATCCCACGCTAATGCAGGGGGGCGTCGTCGCCCTGAGATTTTTCGGACTGCCCGAAAATTGCGCTCAAGAAATCTGCCGTAGCGGAACGAATGGCCAGTGGCCTGAGCGTAATTTTCACGAGCTACACCAGAATTTAATTGTTGTCGCTTCGCGAATCCCCACCAGCCCATCCAGAAACGATGCCCAGAGGAATTGCCTCGATCAGAGAAGTGGGCAGCACACAGAGGAAGCCATTATGAGACATCTTGGGATATCTTGAGCCATCTTGGAGGTCATTTTGGGCTCTCCCAGACGCTCTTGGAGTCATCTTAATCCGTGCCCCCCCCCAAGAGGCCTCCATGTGGCTAAAACCTGTGTAGAATCAATGATTAGGCATTCTCGCCGAGGCCTCTTGGAGCATCTTGGGTGCATCTGGGGGGGCTCTTGGGGCCTCTTGGGGGTCTCTTGGGGGCCTCCGGGGGGCCTCTTGGGGGCCTCTTGGGGCCATTTTGGGGCCATGTTGGGACCTCTTGGGGCTTCCTGGGCGCTTTTTGGGGCCATCTTGGAGGGATCGATCAAACAAGAGGGGGGGGTGAATTAGCGCCCCCCCTCGGAAGCCCCTAAAATCGCCTCTTGGACCCCTCTTGGAACGCTCTTGGAGTGCTCTTGGGCGCTCTTGGGGCCGTCTTGGGGCTCTTTTGGGGCTCTCTTGGGGCCCTCTTGGGCCATCTTGGAGCCATCTCCAGGCCTCGGATGGCCATCGGAAGCGAAAAGGCGAGAAAGCAAAAATCATTGATTTTCCTTAGGTTTTGGGACGATTTTGGCCTCTTCGGGGCCTCCTTGGGGAGCTGTTTGGCCACTTGGAGTTATCTTGGGGCCGTCTTTGGGCTTCTTGGAACCATCTTAGGAGCCATCGTGAGCGATCTTGCGCTATCTTGAGCCATCTTGGAGCTCATCTTGGGTTCTCTGAGGCGCTCTTGGAGCCGTCTTGGGCCATCTTGGACGCTCTAACTACCCGCGGCCCCCCCCGTCCAGGTCCAGGGGAGGGGGTAGGGGGAGGGGTAAACCCCTCCCCAAGGGGGAAGAGGGAGGGGTGGAAGAGGATCTGCTCTAGACCACCTACGCCCAGAGGGCTGGTGGGATTCTGAGTTCTCTGGTGAAAGGGCGTCAGCATCGATATTCGGATTACGCGCCCGTTTGGGACGCGGCCCCCCCGGGGTCGGTCGAGGACGGGCGTGCTGCACAAGTGCAAAGCACCCCCGCCCCCGCGGGCGGCGGGGTCATGCAGTGTTGGTTCAAGGAGTTCGCGTTCGGAGGTGTGTTTCCAATCTTGTATTGTGCGTGATGCGTGTTGTGCTTGTGCGTGTGCTTCGTGCCACGAGTCTCCATGAACTATAGTTGTTTTGCAAAGGAGGGTCTTTTGGGCTGGGTGGTAATTACTGGTTTGGTTGTTCGGGCTCAGACTCTTCATAGGAGGGCGCGGTTTTGATCCTCACCGCCCCACGCCCTGCTCCTTGGGCCGCGGCGTCGGGTCGAGACTCGCCATCTCGACCGGCGCGTCCACAGACCGCCGAGTCGGAAAGGAGCTACTGTGCCTCGTTTAGCGCGCTTGTGATTATGTGGACCCATGGATGCCCAGGCCGCCCGGCCGGGTCGTGGGGCAACGGGCCGGCTACATAGGATGGAGACTAGTCCATGGTTTGCAGAAGTGTTGCGCGAGCCGGCACGGCAAACCCCTGCAGTGCACAGCGGATGGACTCCGAGTCCGCTGTGCGCATTGTGCCCTGGGTCTTTCGTTCCTTTTGTTCTTGCTCGTGTCTCCTGCCAGGGCGGGAGGGCATCACTCGACAGTCCCTGGGTCGGGGGCGGTTGATGTCTCCGGGCATCTCCCCTGGCCACACACTAGTCGTTAGCGCTGGGGGGCGCCTGACCACCGCACCCTGGTGTAGGTGGAGCGCGGGTTACTGTGCGGCGCGCTGCCGGTCCTAAGGTGTCGACCTTACATGTTTTGGCCAGGCAACCAGGGACGCCAGTTGCTACCGAACAGTTTGGAAACGTTTGGTTCTTCTGGCGTTTCTCGGAGGGTGGGTGGGGGAACTCTGGCGGGTTGCGAGCGTAATCCTGTATTTCGCCAAGCTGCGAGCTGTGCGTGCCCGTGTCCTCGCTTGGTTGCTTGTGCCGCCTTCGCCTTCGGGCCGCCCGCTGCGCCGGGGTCCGGTCTTGCACCGGGCCTCTTTGGGTGGGGGTCTTGCACCCTGTTGGCATGCGATGCAACCTCGGAGGATCCAGGCCTCTTGCGAACCGTACGGGAGGGAACGTCGCATGGACGGGGAGTCGCGTAAAGGGATTCGCACTGTGCGTGTATGTACTTTGTGTATGGTACCGTGGGTTGTGTTGTGCGTACTCGTGAGTGTGTGTGGTGCGCTACTCTGTTGTGCACGTTGTCCGGGATCTGGCGGGTTTCGAGCGTAATCCTGCATTTCGCCAAGCTGCGAGCTGTGCGTGCCCGTGTTCTCGCTTGGTTGCTTGTGCCGCCTTCGCCTTCGGGCCGCCCGCTGCGCCGGGGTCCGGTCTTGCACCGGGCCTTTTTGGGTGGGGGTCTCGCACCCCGTTGGCATGCGATGCAACCTCGGAGGATCCAGGCCGCTTGAGAACCGTGCGGGAGGGAACGTCGCATGGACGGGGAGTCGCATAAAGGGATACGCACTGTGCGTGTATGTACTTTGTGTCTGGTACCGTGTGTTGTGTTGTGCGTACTCGTGAGTGTGTGCGTGGTACGTTTTTCTGTTGTGTACGTTGTCCGGGATGCACGGGTGCACAGTGATCCCAATCGCTTTTTCAAGGGGGAACCGCCCACCATTTGGACCCTGCGCAAACGAGTGTTTGGGTGTCCCTGTGGCCCGCTACGAGATACCCTCTCCTCCCCTGCTCCCCCTCCCCCTCCTCCTCCCCCTCCTCCTGCTCCGCCTCCCCCTTCCTCCCCTGCTCCCCCTCCCCCTCCTCCCCCCCCTCCTCCTGCTCCGCCTCCCCCTTCCTCCTTGCGGGCATCTCGTGTCGGCCTGTACGCTTCGTCTTTGGATAGGTCGGCGGGGGCCGCCGTCCGGGCGTGCATACCCCCCAACAACAACAACAACAACAACCCCCGCCCCCGTTGTGTGCAGGTGGGACCACCGCTGCTCCGAGTTGGAGCCAACCAGGCCTTGGAAGAAATCCGCTGCTCCGTCGGGAGCCCAAGCCGTGATTGCCCACGAGTTTACGTACACGGTTAAAGCCATCAACTGATGAATCCACCAACCGGTTTACATCAGGCGGGGCTTTAGATTTTCCTCCCCATCGAAACCTTTGGTTTAGGGGTATGATTCTTCCGGCGCTGGACGACGCGCGGTTCGACCCGAGCGCGCGGCTTCGCCATCGCTGGCCATGACCAGCTCGGGCGCCGGGCACGTGCGCATTGCATCTGGCCTTCCCTCCTCGGTCAGGGCGCGCCCGCCAGGACGGGCAGGTGTTGGCGCCCTCCCTCGCGCGCGTCGCGGTCGCGCTTCGCCCTGCGCGCGCGCGAACATCTCTGTACTGTCGGCGCACCTCGGTGTTCGCGCGATGGCGCTGGCTGGATTGATCGCTCAGCTTCGCGCGGTTTGCCCTGAGGCGCGCCCTACTCCTGCGTTCGCTGCTGCCGCGCTGCTTGCCGATAACGGCGCCGACGCCGTGAGCGATTTGGTTGGCGTCACCATGGCAGACTTCAGGGGCGCCGCGGCATTATCTAGCGACGTCCGCGAGGTGGCCCGCGCGGCTATCGCGGCAGCACAGCGCGGCGGCACGCCAGCTGCACTAGGCAGGGGCGGCATGGGCGCCGCTCCCGCGCCCGCTCCCTCGCCCGGGATTGCCCCCAGGCCTTCTCGCACGTTCGGCGTTCGCCCGCGGGTGCTCCGCGTCGGCCGCAGCCAGACCGGCGTCGCGAGGCGGACGCCCTGATCGAGCGAGTCAGTCTCGTCATCCTCCACGGTGCGGGCGCGAAATCGCGGCGCGTCGATCGCGGCGCTAAGTGCGGGCGCCAGGGCAGCGGCAGGGCACGCGCAGCTCCCCCGGCGGACCCTGCGTCCGCTGTCCGGCGGGCGCTCTCAATCGCCGGGCGCGAGGGTCGCCGAGACATGCGCGGGCCGCGGGCCGAAGCTGCCAGGGCCGGAGCCCTCGTCACATCCCCAGCGGCCGGAAAAGCACGGGCGCGCAGGGCCTGGGTTAGCGCTCTGCTGGGCGCATGCCCGCGCTCGTTGCCCGCGCTCCGCAGCGGGTTCGAGTGCTGGATACCATTCGCAAGGGGCGCCTTAAAGCGGCGTGGGAAAGAATTGCCGCCCACCCTCGAGGGGCTGCTTCGACACAGATCTGTGGTCCACGACCTTCAGGTGCGCCGGCACCTTCAGCAACTACGTGACTTACGTGAAGAAGGCGTGCCTCGTGGCGAGCAGGCGCGCGCCCACCTCTCATTCCCCGGCAGCGCGCGCGTCCGCCCGCAGCGGCAGTCGGCGCGCAGGGCCCGTGGACGTCTTCAGGCACCTGGCGGTTCGCTCCGCTGAGAACGCCATCGACAAGCCTTCGGGCTGGCAAGCGAAGGCGCGCATAGCCCGACGTCGCCCGCCTGGCGTCGCACCTGCGCGTCAGTGACGAGGGTCGCCGTTTCGCCATGTTGCGCCTGGCGGCTCACGCATTCCTCCTTCGGCTACCTTCGGAGGCACTGCCCGCGGCGCGGGTTGAAAATGGCGGCGTGGCTCCCGCGTTCGTCGTCGGCGATCAAGTGATCGAGCTGTCCTGCACGCGTTCTTCGGGCCTGGCTAATTGGCGAGCCAGCTCACCAGCCCATCTGGGCTGCGTGGTCCCCGGGCGCGGCCCGTGCTCGGCCGCGCCGCGCGCTGGGCGAAATGGAGACATGACGCGGAGCCACACGCGTTCAGGCGCGGGCGCGCGCCGGACATCGCTGCCCGGGGCGGACCCGTCACCGACCTTCTTCGCGCGGGCGCCCGGCATCAGCCCGCGCGGGTGAAATACCTCAACGTTTCCCGGCTCGAGCGACAATCGGTCGTCGACGCCCACTTGACAGAGTCGCCCAGCGACGATGGCGATGGCTGAGCACCCCGCGCAGTCTGGCGGTAGCGTTTGCACGGCACACACGCGGGCGCACCCCGGCACGCGGGGGCAGTGGGTGGCAGCGCCGGGGCGTGGCCCGCGGGAGCCAGCGGGCGGCGCCCTCCCACGGGCCCGACGGGCGTCTGCCCGCTTGGCTTCGGGGAGGCCGCGCGCTGCGGGGCAGACGGGTCGGGCCCGCACCCTCCGCCCCTGGGGGCCCCCGGGCCGTGCGAGGCGGGCGCAAGCGCCAGGATGTGTGGGGTCGGAATAACAGAATTATTGTTTGGCACGAATCCGCCCGCGCTGGCAACGACCCCGCCGCTGGCCGCGGGAGCGCCCTCGCTCGGCCAGTCGGCCGCGCGCTGGCCGACCCGCTTCCGCCTCCTGCTCGCGTGTCGCGGCGCGGCGCCGCGCCGTGCTTCTTCCGCCCGGCACTGGGGCGGGATATAAATGCCGTGCCGTGCGTCGGGTTTCGGCCCCCCGCCCGCCGGGCATCGTTCGGCCCGCATTGGCTTCGTTCGGCCCATAGTGGTTTCGTTGCGGCCCATAGCGGCCCGCTGCGTTCACTTGCTCAATGAGGCCCTTTCGCCAGGCCCATAGTGACCACGTGCTGTCGCTGGCCCGCCCAACCCGCCCTGGGGGTGGGGGGGAGGGCGGCGCCCCCCCACGGGCCCGACCGGCGTCTGCCCGCTTGGCCTCGGAGAGGCCGCGCGCCGCGGGGCAGATGGGTCGGGCCCGCACCTTCCGCCCCTGGAAGGCCCCCCCCCCCCCTGGGGCCGTGCGAGGCGAGTGCAAGCGCCAGGATTTACGTGCGTTGCGCGTGCGTTGCGTGCGTTGTGTGCGGTGTGTGTGTGCGTTGTGTGCGTTGTGCGTGCTGTGCGCGTTGCGCGTGGTGTGTGTGGTGTGTTGTGTGTGTTGTGTGTGATCTGTGTGTCATGTGTGTTGTGTGCGTGGCGTGTGCTGTGCGTGTTGTGCGCGTTGTGTGCTTTGCCTGTTGTGTGTGTTGTGTGCGTTGTGCGTTGTGTGTTGTGTGTGTTGCACGTGCGTCGCGTGCGTTGTGTGCGTTGTGTGTTGCGTGTTGTGTGTGATGTTGTGTGTGTGTTGACTGTTGTGTGCGTTGCGTGGTGCGTTGTGCGTGTTGTGTGCGTTGTGTGCGTCGTGTGTTGTGTGCGTTGTGTGTTGTGTGTTGTGTGCGTTGTGTGTTGTGTGTGATGTGCGTTGTATTGTGTGTTGTGTGAGTTGGGTGCGTTGCGTGCGTTGTGCGCGTGTGTTTTGACCGTGTTGTGACCGTGTTGTGACCGTGTTTTGTGCGTGTTGAGTGTGTTGTGTGCGTTGGTGTTGTGTGTGTGATGTGCGTTGCGTTGTGTGTTGTGCGTTGTGTGGTGTGTGTTGTGCGTTCGTCCCAAGGCTCCCGGGGCTGGAGCGGGGCCCGCGCGCCGGGGGGGGGGGGGCGCCTGAGGCGCTCCGCCGTGCGCTGCTCGTGCCTCGCGCGGGAGACCAGGGCCTCCTCGTGCTGGATCTCGGCGCGGAACTCCGCCTCGATGGCGTCGACGATCCTCTCGAGGGAGGGGGGGTTGGGGAGGAGGGGGGGGGGTGGGGGGGGGGGAGGGGGGGGATGGAGGGGGAGGGGGGAGGGGAGGGATGGGGGGGGGAGGCAGGGGGGTCAGGGAGGGGGGCAGGAGGAGGGGGGAAGGGGGAGGGGCGAGGAACCGAAGCACGAGGGAGGAGGGAGGGATGGTGTGGTGTTGTGTTCTGTGTGTGTGTTGTGTGTTGTGTGCGTTGTGCGTGTTGCGTGTTGTGTGTGTTGTGTGTTGTGTGCGTTGTGTGTGCTGTGTGTGTTGTGTGGTGCGTTGTGCGTGCTGCGTGCGCGTTGTGTGTGTGTTCCTGTGTTGTGTCTCGTGTGTGTTGTGGTGTGTGTGGTGTGTTGTGTGTGTTGTGTGTTGTGTTGTGCGTTGTATGTTGCGTGTTGTGTGTTGTGCGTTGCGTGGTGCGTGTCGTGCGTTGTGTGGTGTGTCTTGTGCGTTGTGCGTTGTGTGTGCTGTGTGTTGCGTGCGTTGTGCGTGTTGTCTCTCGTTGTGTGTTGTGTGCGTGTTGTGTGTTGTGTGTTGTGTGCGTGTTGTGCGCGCGTTGTGCGTTGTGTGTTGTGCGTTGTGTGTTGTGCGTGCGTGCGCGCGCGTGTGTGTGCGCGCGCGTGCGCGTGCGTGCGCGTGAGTGCGTGTGTCTTCGTGCGCGCGCGCGCGTGTGCGCGTGCGCGTGCATGTGCGCCGCGCGCACGTGTGAGTGCGCGTGCGCGTGCGTGGCGGTGTGTGCGTGGCCGCGTGCGTGGCGTTATGTGCGTGTGCGTTGTGTGCGTGTGTTGCGTGTTGTGCGTTGTGTGTGTTGTGGGTGGTGCGCGCGTGCGTGCGTGCGCGCGTGCGCGCGTGCGTGCGTGCGCGTGCGTGCGCGCGCGTGCGTGTGTGCGCGAGTGCGTGTGCGTGTGTGTCTGTGTGTGTGTGTGCGCATGCGTGTGCGTGCGTGCGTGCGTGCGTGCGCGCGTGCGCGCGTGCGCGCGTGCGCGCGTGCGTGCGTGCGCGCGGTGCGTGCGGCGCGCGCGCGTGCGTGCGTGCGCGTGCGCGCGCGTGTGGTGTGCGCGCGTGTGTGTGTGTGCGTGTGTGTGGCGGGTGCGCGTGTGCTGTGTGCGTGCGTGCGTGTGTGCGTGTGTTTTGCGTGTGTTGTGTGTTTGCGTGTGCGTGCGTGTGCGTGCGTGTGGCGTGTGTGTGTGTGCGTGTGTGTGTGTGTGAGTGTGTGCGCGTGTGTGTGCGTGTGCTGTGCGTGTGCGGTGCGTGTGCGTGTGCGTGTGTGCGCGTGCGTGCGTGTGGCGTGCGTGCGTGGGTGCGTGTGTTTGCGTGTGTGCGTGTGTGCGTGTGTGCCGTGTGCGCGTGTGTGCGTGTGTGCGTGTGTGCGTGTGTGCGTGTGCGTGTGCGTGTGCGCGTGTGCGTGTGCGCGTGCGCGTGCGCGTGCGCGTGCGCGTGCGCGTGCGTGTGCGCGTGCGGGTGCGTGTGCGTGTGCGTGTGTTGTGCGTGTGCGTGTGCGTGTGCGCGTGCGTGTGCGTGTGCGTGTGCGTGTGCGTGTGCGTGTGCGCGTGCGTGTGCGTGTGCGGGTGCGGGTGCGGGCGCGGGTGCGGGTGCGGGCGCGGGTGCGGGCGCGGGCGTGGGTGTGCGCGTGCGTGCGTGCGTGTGCGTGTGCGTGTGCGTATGCGTGTGCGTGTGCGTGCGCGTGCGTGCGTGCGTGTGCGTGTGCGTTTGCGTGCGCGTGCGTGCTCGTGCGTGCGCGTGCGTGCGTGTGCGTGTGCGTGTGCGTGCGTGTGCGTGTGCGTTCGTGTGTGTGTGTGCGTGTGTGCGTGTGTTTGCGTGTGTGCGTGTGTTTTCCGCTTCACACCACAATCCCTTGGCAGCTTTCGTGGAGCCCTGGGGGCACCGAACCCCCGAAACCCCTGGAACACAGACAGGGCGACGCGAAGCGTGCGTAAGGGAAATCCGCTTGCCACTGGCCGTGGCTCGTCGGGAGCGCTGCGTCTGTCGCAGGCCACGGCGGCGCACCCGACGAGGGGCGGCCACCAACCCCCCGAAGGGAGACGGATTGCGACCAGCACGACACGCCACACAGGGTGGGCGGGAGGGACCGCGAGACGCGCGGCACCACCCCCCGGGCCTGCGCGCGTTGAGGTAAGGAGAAGAGAAGGAGGAATTTAGGAGGAGAATGGGTGTCCGCGAAAACCTCGCTTCCCGAATGCATAGCCTCCCAAGAAACTACGCTTTCCGCTTCACACCACAATCCCTTGGCAGCTTTCGTGGAGCCCCGGGGACACCGAACCCCCGAAACCCCTGGAACACAAACAGGGCGACGCGAAGCGTGCGTAAGGGAAATCCGCTTGCCACTGGCCGTGGCTCGTCGGGAGTGCTGCGTCTGTCGCAGGCCACGGCGGCGCGCCCGACGAGGGGCGGCCACCAACCCATACGAGGCCCACAGTGCACAGTGCAAGCGTGAAGCGCGACGCAGATATGGTCACCTGACCTGCCGGGAGTTCGACAGGAGATTTTCCTCTACAGTCCTGATCGATCAAGGCAGTTCTCTATAACGGGCGCTGCCAAACTGGGAGCCTGCTCAGATTAGGCAAGCTGTCTGCCGGCCGAGGCGTGGCTGAACACGCGGCCTGCGCTGCCTCCAGGAGGCGCTGCTTCAGCGTGTGCGGAGAATTTTGTATAAAAATTCCGCATCACGTCCAGAGATGCCCAGCCGCCCTGGCCCTGCACGAGTTCCTCCGGCAGAGAAGCGGCGTGTTTCCACCACTGGGCGCCGCCCTTGCGCAGGCTGTGCGTGCCGATCTGCGAATCGTGCATGTGGCGGGACAGCATGCGCCTGAATGAGTCCGCAGAGACTGGTTTCAAGGCCGCTATGCCTGTGACACAAAACAGCACGCCGGTGTCCTCCTGCCGCAGCGCCGCCCTCTGGGACACCCAAGCCCGGAACAGCTTCGCAGGGCACAGGGGCCCGAGCGGCGGTAGCTCGGGGATCCAGACGAGCAAGCCCTCGCCGAAGGGGTCGTTTTTCTGGCGCCGGATCCGGCATTGTATTGCCGTGCCTTGATCTTCGATGTCTTCGAGCTGAAGTGCCTGGACTTCTGCGAAACGCCGTATACCAAAGAAGGCGAACCCCGCCATAGCAGCGTCCCGGATGCCTGCAGGAGAGACCTGTGCGAGACGCTTGCGCTGTACTACCCCCAACTCTGCAAGAGAGATTGGCCGCTTAGCACGGCGCAAAGAATGGTCTGCAAGCTTTTTCAATCCGCGCCAGAACTGCCATGCCCGAGGCGTCCACGCCCGCTCGAAAGTATGCAAAAGATCTCTTTCGATATGCCATGCTCGGACGCCTGCTTTTGCTGCGGCGACGGAGCCCCAGGGCTGCCGCACGAGCGCCGAGAAGATGAGCATCAGTTTCTCGTCCGAATCGCAGGGGAGCAACGGCAACTTGGTGTCCAACTCCCGCGTGCTCACCAGACCCCGCAGTGTAGCGTCGTAGCGAACCCTTGTGCTCTGTTCCCAAGCGGCTTCCAAGCACTCGCGTATGCACGCAGCAGCTGTTTGGCGCGCCACGAGCGTGGCCGGGGCGCAGTCCTCTGCCAGAAAAGGTAATTCCAGCTGAGGCCCCTGAAACCTTCGATCGCCATGGCTGTCCGGTGGGACAAGAGAACCGCCCTGTGCGGCCCTGCTGTTGGCGATGAAACCCAGAAGCGTCTGCGAGCCGCCGCCGCCGCTGCTAACTCCCGCTTGCCGCCGCGAAGGCAACGGCGGGTCAGGGGGCTCGGCGTGCACCAGGGCGACCGCTTCCGGGCGCGCGCCCTGCCGAGGGGGCGCCGGCGCGCGCGCAACAGCCACGGGCGCCAGGATCAGCTCTCGAGCGGCGGAAGAGCCCACGGGAACATTGTCTGCGAAATCATTATCATCCCTAGGCTTTGGTTCTGGGGAGGAAGATTCTCACAGGCCGCTTCTGTCCCCATACGGGGATTCGGTGATTCGGTTGCCTTTCGGCGTCTCCGCCCCCCTTGCCGCCCGGGCCCGAGGCGGGGTAGCAAATATCGGCCAGTGCTCCCGTGGGAGCCGCGTGGCTACGCTGCAGGCCAACGGCTGTGCAGTGTGGCCTGGGCGCGCGCGGCCTCGTCGGGGCGACGCTCTGGCGGGCCGGCGCGCCCTCCTGCGGGCTGCGGGCGTTGGTCGCCTGGGGCGTCGCTTTTGCCGGCGCGGCCGGCTTTGCGCTTTGCGCTCCTGTGGTGGCAGCGTTTCCTCAATTCGCAGCCAAGCAGGGCCGTCCCGCTGTCGCCATCGGTGAAGCCACGTTTGGTGGTGTACACTGACGCCTCGGGAGCAGGCGTGCTGGCTTGGGTGGCAGTGCTGGCCGGGCGTAAGTTTTTCGCTTCAGCGCCAGTGCCGGGCTGGCTTGCGAGGTGGGCCTGCCCGCGTCAGCAGCAAATCCACACCTGGGAACTAGTAGCTGCAGTGTGTGCACTCTGGCAGTTTTTCAGTCTGCCCGAAGGCGTAGCAGGGCTCGACGTTGTGATTTTCATCGACTCGACAGTCGCACTCGGGACGCTGCTCCGCGGGTGCTCCCGCCAGCGTGACTGGAATGCTATGGTGGCTGGCATGTGGTTTGCTGCAGCAGACCGTGGCCACTTTTTAAGTGCATTCCGCGTGCCTTCACATTTAAATTTGGCAGACTGGCCAACTCGTCCAGAGCAGAAGGAATCGGAGTTGGCACAGCTGGTCTTTCGCGGCTTCGCTCGCCTCGAGTGGGCTTGGCCGGCAGTGGATTTCTGGCAGCAGAGGCGGTGACGGGCATGCATTCGCGAGGAAGGAAAGAAGTGCAGTTGTTGATTCGTCAGCGTTTCTTGCCGCGTACTCCGGCGCACGGCCTCCCACGCAGTCATCCGTAGTCAGCTTGGCCCAACATGGCACTTGAGCTCATCAACCGCAAACGCGCGCGGTGGGCTTTGGGCGATGGCGCTTCGGACCCTGAGCCGCCAGAAGAAGCGTGCTCCCATGATGTGGTGCCGGCTGCTCTTGCACAGTGGTTCACAGGGGTGCTTCGGCGCACGCCGCCGCGTTACCACCCGGCATCGCCTGACAATGTGTTGCGCGCTCTCGCCAGTGGCGGGGCCGTGGCCGGAGATGACTTCAACGACATGAGTGTGCAGGAACTTCGGGACGTCTGGCCGTGCCTTCGAGAGTTGGCCAGTGAATTCTTGGCCATTTTCCCTTCCGGGAAGCGCTCTCCTGTGGCGCCGCCGGCAGGGCACTCCCAGGGCAGCGGCGGCCCGAGCGGTGAGGTCGCATCGCCTTTGGTGGAAAGCGCCACGCCCGCAGGGCCAGAAGGGGGCGAAGCTGAAGCTGCCCTTGCTGCTCTTGGCTTCCTGGCCGCAGCTCGCTTTCGGAGGACTTTCCTGGAGCCCAAGGACTTGGCCGACGCAGTGCAAACGCTGGGCCGCGTTACGCCTGAAGAGCTCCAAGTGGCATGGGCTCGGCGTCACGGAGGCGCAGGGGGCAACCCGAGAGAGCGTGCTTTGCAACTGGTGGGCAATATGTCTGAGTTTGCAGCGACGCAGGAGCTTTTGAGACGAGAGCTCTGCGGGTGGCATCGGAGTGCTTACAAGTATGCGTCCGCAGTGCGGCTTTGGGGCCAGGTAGCCAAGGGCCTCGGAGTGCCGCCGTGGCCGCCGACAGACAGCGTGCTGGGGGCCTTTGCTTTCGCAGTGCAGAACGGCAACACGCTGATGACGTACTGCACACAGGTCCGGGCGGCCCTGCGGTTGGTCCGGGTCCCTCTGGGGTGTTTGGAAGATACCTCAAGTCTGGCACGGGGGGCCGCCAAAACGGTGCCCGGCACGAGCCGCTTTCGAGCGCGGGCCAGTGCGCACGACACCCGCAGCGTTGCTGGCCACGTGCGGGAGGTGCTCCGGGATCCTCTGGTGGCGGATTCCTTCGTGGTCGCCAGACATTTCTGTCTCCGTTTCGCGTCGGAGGTGGTGCCTCTGGAGCACGACGGGCCGCGCTCCAGGGTCGTGCTCTCGGTCGACGGGGGCTTGCCCAAGGCGTGCATCTACTTGCACAAGCGCAAGATGCACACAGAGACAGTGGTGGTGACGAGGCGGTGCATCTGCGTTCTCCAGTCGCGGCAGCTGTGCGGGGTGTGCGTCCTGCAGCGCCGGGCTGGGCGGGGGCGCCTCTTCCCTGGCCTGTCCTACAGGGCGGCTCTGGCCACGCTGAAAGCATCGGCGCTGGCGCTCGGCTTCGAGCGCGCGGCCGAGTGGGGTACACATGCCTTCCGCAGAGGCTGGGCGGACGAGTGTTTAGCGGCGGGCGGCGTGCCGGCGCTCTTCCACAGTGGAGGCTGGCGTGGCGTCGCTGCGTTCGGCTACGCCTCTGCCGCCTCCAGAGACGCCATGACTGCTGCGGAGTGGCCAGTGGAGTTTTCGGACTCGTCTGCGTCCGACGGCGCGCCGTGAGCAGTGGAGACTGTGATAATCATCGTCGGGTCTGTGCCATCATCAGTGCTGCTGTGCTCTCGTCGTCAGCAGTGGGGTTGGGGTCCGGGTCGCCGAGAGCCCCAGCATTGGGTCTCGAGGGCTCCTTGGGGTCTCTCGTGCTCCCCTGCCCGGCTGCACGCTGTGTGTCGCCCAACGGTCCGTGCGAGCGCACAGGACCATCCCAGAGGAGAGCGGCCGCACTAGAATCTTCACCATCCCTAGGCTTTTGGTTCTGGGGAGGAAGATTCTCACAGGCCGCTTCTGTCCCCATTCGGGGATTCGGTGATTCGGTTGCCTTTCGGCGTCTCCGCTCCCCTTGCCGCCCGGGCCCGAGGCGGGGTAGCAAATATCGGCCAGTGCTCCCGTGGGAGCCGCGTGGCTACGCTGCAGGCCAACGGCTGTGCAGTGTGGCCTGGGCGCGCGCGGCCTCGTCGGGGCGACGCTCTGGCGGGCCGGCGCGCCCTCCTGCGGGCTGCGGGCGTTGGTCGCCTGGGGCGTCGCTTTTGCCGGCGCGGCCGGCTTTCCCGCCCGCCCTCCCTGGGGTGTCTTGTGTGCTAGCCGGGCTGGGTCTCGAGAGCTCCTTGGGGTCTCTCGTGCTCCCCTGCCCGGCTGCACGCTGCGTGTCGCCCAACGGTCCGTGCGAGCGCACAGGACCATCCCAGAGGAGAGCGGCCGCACTAGAATCTTCTCTGTGAACGTGGTCTTCCATAACTCGAGCCTCCCTGGCTACGGAGAAGCGATGTAAATAGCTCGTTCACGAGGGAACGAAGCGGCACACGTGAGCGGACACGCCATAGAGGCAATTTTTCACAAGTCTCGGCACGCTCTCGGTCGCAATAACAGAGCGGCGTACGAGATGCAATACGGAGCTGTATTTCGCAAAGGTTACGTACACGAGAGGCCGTGCACGGAAGAAATATGAAAGTTGCTGGGGGCGTATCCCTGAGCAGGATGGCTACCGTGAGTCAGAAAAGCTAGAACGGGACGAACCTTGGGGTTCCAAATTTCCGCCCCGAGCTACGCGGTGCTGGGACCTCACTCTAGCACTTGCAATCTGCCATCCAATGCACGACGTTGGTGGTCCTACCCGCGCCCGTGCACTTGGTGCACGGGAGGAGGCACGGGTTCTTGAGCTCGCGGCACTTCCTCAGGGTGTGCTTCACGATGCCTTTGCCTGCCATCAAACAGTTTTTACACACGTGATTGCTGAAGATCGTCATCATAGCGCTGCGGTGAGCATCATCGACTTGGTACTGCCTCTCGATCCACGCTTGGAGCTTCTCGGGGGGGTTGCTGGGGATCAGCGCCGACAACTCGTTGAGGAGGTGGCTGGCCAACTGCTTCCGGTCTTTGGCGGCGTCTTTGGCAGCACCGCCGCCTGCCGGGGAGGAGCCACCAGGGCCAGCACCTGAGGAACGCTGGGCTTTCGCCGCCGGCTGGCCCTCTTCCTCGAACAGCCCCTGGCCGGACGACAGCTCCGAGATGTCGAAGGACCTTTTGGTAGCCAGGCTAGTCACCAGCGCCGCCTCGCCCAAGATGAGGTCCTGGGCGAAATCGCGCAGCAGGATCTCGTGCTCCAGGGACACTGATGCGCTGGCCTTCGTGGTGCGCTTCTTGTACTGCTTGATCGTATGGTACATCAATGGGAGAAGAGCGGTCTTTTGAGAAGCCGCTTTCTCTGGGCCCGTGCGCTTGGCCGACTGCACGACTGTGCAGCGGCGCTCCGTCAAGTTGAGGAGGACAAGGAGCGACCGGGCGAGCGCCTTCACATTGTCGATCGGAGCATCCGCCTTCTCCGTAAGGTAGTTCTTCAACCGGTCCCAAGAGCCGCCTTGCTCCGGGAAACACAAGCTTTTCCACCGCAACTTGGCGGCATAGCGCACCGTGGAAGCCCGCTTGAGCTCGGCCAACTCGGCGTTGCCTGGGTTGGCGGCGGACAGCGCCCAGATGTTAGCAAGCGCGGGATTCTGCTCGGCAGCTTTCAAGGTGGACGCGAGGTGGTCCGCATCCACCACGAGGTCGCGCCAAGCAGCTTCCCGCTCGGCGACCGAAAGCTGGCGCAGACGGGCCCTGTACGGAAAGGCCGCGTCCGCCCGCCGCTCGTACTCGGCCTGCACAGCTTTGCTCAGTTCAGAAGCCGGGTCCTTGAGAGCCGTAACCACAGCGGGCACCGAGTGCGCGTTGGCAGCAGCAGTGGCGCCGGCTGCGATGGCGAGATCGCCGACCTCCCCTGATCTCGGCAGTGATCGCTGTCATGATGGCGCCCGTCGGCTCGAGGGCGGCAGCGATGGCTGCCTGCGCCGCTGCTTCCGCCATTGTGCCGTGGGAAACACTAGGACAGAACGAAAACAGGTCGTTGCGTTGCAATTGTTATCACTAGAGGGAACCTGAAACGGCTGCGGCCGAAGAGGGCTAAGTTGGGGAACGCAGGCGAAGAACTGACGCCGTCAGCGCCCACAAACGTACGTCTCATGTGTCACAAGCAGAACCCGAAGACACACTAATGGATGTGCGTTCATTTTCCTCGCGCTTGCGTTTGCGCCTGTTTGGCTCCCAGCTCTGCAGTAGCAAGTAAGTCAAGTCAGTCTTCGGGCCGCTGCAGAACGCAGAGCCCGAAGGGTACCTGAAAAGGTCCGAGCCGGCAGGCCACGACCGAATCCGGTGCCATGCCTGAAGCAGCTGTGGTCGGAACCACGGGGCGCCTCTATCCTCGGGGCACAGGAGAACAATCTTGGGCGCGTCCGGTGCTTGGAGGGCGTGGTTGAGAAACTCTAGCGTTGCTCTGAGAAGCTCTCTCGGCGGGTGTGCCCAGACCGTCTCTCCAGCCAGAGTTGCCTCGAATGCCGAATTTTCTGGCGAATGCCAAATCGGGGCCTTTGATGTAAGGCCTGCACGATCTGCAAACAAATCCAGTGTGAAACACACGCCCGTCCGCGACACGATATCATCAAAAATTCGCGGCCTAACACATGCTGTACGAAAAGGGTCGGAATTCCATCGCGCTGAGAACTGCATATCCCGGGAGCCCAAATCCGCAGCTCTGTTGGCTGCGCCGCTGATGTGCGCCGCGAGACCCCAGCAGGAGGCCCGCCGCTCAGCAGATTCCAGTTTCGCTGCTAACTTTTCCAACGTTGGGATGGCTCCATATCTCACGTTTGTGTAATGAACTGCGCATGTATTGTCGGTACGGAACAAGACGCGCCAGCCTGCAAATGCGGTGGGCTGATCTTCGATGCACTTCACAATCACCCAGAGCTCATTAAAATTTATGTCGATCTTTTCAAGCGGTATGCCTTCGTCCACGGCCAATGTACTTGGCCACAGACCTGACACAGAGACGCCCGAATGACATAAGTGATATGACCAGCCTGTCAGTCCAGCCGCGTCGGTTTCGACCACGCGAATGGAGCCTTCCTTGGCAAGCTGAGACCAACGGCCGTATTCTGGCGACTTGTGGCCCCAGTTGCTGAGCTGCCCGGCCAGATTGTGAAGCACCCGCCTTGGTGGAGACGCCAGAGCTTGGAGGCTCCACACCAAGTTTTTGCGGCTGAGTTCAGAGAGCTGGACCACTGGATTAGCTTGAGGACTGCGACTCCACAGCGTGTACACGCCTGCAGCGTTGAGATCAGCCCAGACAGGGTGTAGACGACGCCTTGCCTGTGGATATAACTCGCCCAAGTGAGAAGCCAGACCAGCCGCAGACGACAACTCTTTGGCCCGGAGCTCGCGAGCATCGTCGCGCTCCAAGACAGCCGCGATGCCCTTGCATGTCTTATCACATTTGTCCTGAGATACCGTAACCACCGCATTGATGGAATCGAATATCCATCCGATCCAGCACTGACGCGCGCACGGAGGCCGGATTCCCGTAGGCTTGCTGCTGACAGGGACGCCGACTTCAGCGAAAAAATCCACAGCCAACTCCAAACGGTTCCATGCGATTTCTTCAGTGAGTCCCTCTCCGAACATGTCGTCCACGAAATCAAGAAGGTCCACTTCGCGAGAGGACCGAAGAAGACGCAATAGTTCCTTAATACTGGTATCGTTCATGCCGGGAGCTGGAGCGAGTCCGAAAGGCAGATATTCATACCGGCCGTATTGGCGGCGAGCTGGACAATAAAATCCTAAGAGGTCGGCGCCGACAGGGTCGACCCTCCAGTTGAAGAAACAATCCTGGAGGTCGATGACGAACATAAAGCTGCCGTGCTGGAGGCGCGACACAGCCATGTCCAAAGTCCCGTATGCAACGCCAACTTCCGGGAGCCGCTCATTCACGCGACCTCGCCGCAGATCCAAAATCAGACGTGCTTTCCATCGATCCTCTTCTGGGAGCGAGCTGCCCACACCCTCCCTGGGCTTGAGCAGGAGGGCACAAGGATTGATGTTGAGACTTGGTGGGCGCTGTCCGCGCGGGAATAGGAAGACTTTTCCGAGTTGCTCTAATCTGTTCCACTCGGCCAACGCCCACGAATCATTCTGAGCAAGCGACGGGTGGTTGGGAACATGCCTTGGCGCAGTTGGCTGAGCCCCCAAGGCTTGACCATTTCGCCATTTGTCCAATAAGTCGGGCCGCGCCCCAAGCTCACGTAGTTTGTCTAGCCGTAGAGTGAGACCGCGAATGCCATCCCACCACGTCAGAGATAGATTTGCCTGGCGCACCTCGGCTTGCAGATGCGCCAACCTATCGCTCATGGGGGCGAGACAGAAGCTTATCTCGAACCCAAATGCTTACGGATCCCCTGTGCTGCACATGCTGTGGCCACTGGCAGGATGCTGCATATGACCCGATGATCTCCAGCAATGGCCAGTCCTTCCGATTGAATATCTTCATGTGAAAGCACTAGCCAGAAATGGCTGAGCGCCCGCGGCGCACGACACGTGACCGGCGCTGGAGGCGAGTTGCTGTTTATGGAAACAGCAGAAGAACCCTTCCGCCCCCTATCCCCCGCTGCGACCTGAATGCACCATCCAGGCCAGCAGAGGGCGTCATAGGGGCGCGGCAGTACAGACAACAGGGAAACCCCACCATCAGACTGAGCATCTCCGCTCAGAATTTGCAGCTGTGGCTGCACCCACATCAATCGGCGGGCACGCGGCGTCTGCTACGACATGTCTGGAATCTTTATTATTCCAGTTCACGGCCACAGCTGCGCCCACACATTCGCTGTCGAGTCAACGAGAAAGGATGGAGGTAACTGATTGATGGATGGTAGAGCGCCCGTTTTGGGCGATGCTGTCCTCCTGGACGGTTCGCGGGAAGGCTTACGCACGTTCCCCGCTACTTGCTGCCCTCGGCGGTGGACTGCAGCTCAGCAGAATGGCTGATTAGAGCCAGTCTTGAGAAAACATCCGACCTGGACGGCCGATTTGCGAAATCCGACATGGATAAATTTCCGCCGGAATCTGCATCAATTTCTAGCCTCCTGGGCCAGATTTCCACGAGCCGCACCAGAATTGAATTCTGAGTACGCTAGTGAAAAGGCGTCAGCATGGACTTTAGACCACGTGCGCCTTTGGACGCAGGGTCTCGGGGTCGGTCGGGGGCGGGCAAACACACCCGCCCCCGTTGTGTGCAGGTGGGGGGTTAGCCAATGCCCCCCCATCAAGGACTAGCTTCTGCCGCCTGCACACATCCGACCCCGAAAACCCCAATTGTGCGAAGCGAGGAGGAGTTTGTGAGTTTGGGAAAACCTGCGTTGCAGGATCCGGATGCACGGCGCGCTGGCGCAAACCCCCCTGACGAGGGAGCACGAGCCGGCCGTGCACCGCAACCCGAAAGCGCTAGCTCCGCGCCGTTCTGAGCGAGCGGGCGGCACCTGAGCGTCACAGGGTTGCCATACACCGCCACCCAAAAATGCTAGCTCCAACGCCGCTCTGAGCGAGCGGGCGGCACCTGAGCGTCACAGGGTTGCTCGGGACATCTGGATGCGCAGTGCGCCGGCGCAGATCCAGACGAGGAACCCGGCCGTGCACCGCCAACCGAAAATGCTAGCTAGCTCCACGCCGCTCTGAGCGAGCGGGCGGCGCCTGAGCGTCACAGGGTTGCTGGGCACATCTGGGTGTGCGGCGCGCTGGCGCAGACCCCCAGACGAGGGAGCCGACCGTGCACCGCAACCCGAAAGTGCCTGCTCCGCGCCGCTTTGAGCGAGCGGGCGGCACCTGAGCGTCACAGGGTTGCGGGGCACATCTGAGTGCGCAGTGCGTCTGCACAGGCCCCCAGACGAGGGAGCCGACCATGCACCGCCACCCAAAAGTGCTAGCTCCAACGCCGCTCTGAGCGAGCGGGCGCGTTGCTCGGGACATCTGGATGCGCAGCGCGGGCGCAAACCCCCAGACGAGGGAGCCGACCGTGCGCCGCCAACCGAAAATGCGAGCTAGCTCCACGCCGCTCTGAGCGAGCGGGCGGCACCTGAGCGTCACAGGGTTGCTGGGCACATCTGGGTGCGCGGTGCGCTGGCGCAGACCCCCAGACGAGGGAGCCGACCGTGCACCGCAACCCGAAAGCGCTAGCTCCGCGCTGCTCTGAGCGAGCGGGCGGCACCTGAGCGTCACAGGGGTGCGGGGCACATCTGAGTGCGCAGTGCGTCCGCACAGGCCCCCAGACGAGGGGGCCGACCATGCACCGCCACCCAAAAGTGCTAGCTCCAACGCCGCTCTGAGCGAGCGGGCGGCGCCTGAGCGTCACAGGGTTGCTCGGGACATCTGGATGCGCAGTGCGCCGGCGCAGACCCCCAGACGAGAAATCCGACCGTGCACCGCCACCCGAAAATGCTAGCTAGCTCCACGCCGCTCTGAGCGAGCGGGCGGCACCTGAGCGTCACAGGGTTGCTGGGCACATCTGGGTGCGCGGTGCGCTAGCGCAGACCCCAATAGAGGGAGCCGACCGTACACCGCCACCGGATAGTGCTAGCTCCACGCCGCTCTGAGCGAGCGGGCGGCACCTGAGCGTCACAGGGTTGCTCGGGATATCTGGATGCGCAGTGCGCCGCACAGGCCCCCAGACGAGGGGGCCGACCGTTCACCACCACCCAAAAGTGCTATCTCCACGCCGCTCTGAGCGAGCGGGCGGCGCCTGAGCGTCACAGTGTTGCTCCGGACATCTGGATGCGCAGTGCGCCGGCACGGCCCCCAGACGAGGGAGCGCGGCCCGACTGAAAACACTACCGACGACCTCCGCGGGAGCAGTGGGACGCGACAGACCCCGCTGCCTGACTGGGAGACACTGGGACAAGCCCAAATCCCCAGTCAGGCGATCGCCGAAAACCGAACCACCACCACCAGGGCGGGTGGGCGGGAAAAGCCGAACACCGAGCAGCCGGCACCAAGAAGACCGCCCCCAGCGGCCCACCGAGGGAGCGCGCCGCCAGTGACCAACACCGCGGGCACCATGGCCGCGAGCACACGGCCACCGAGCCCCCGAAAGGGAACTGCGGCGCCACCGCCCCCAAGGGCAAAGACGACGACGACGCCGACGACAGACAGACAGACAGACGGACAGACAGACAGACAGACAGACAGACAGACAGACAGACAGACAGACCGACGGACAACCGCGACCTCACCGAGGCCCCCAGGCGCGTGAGAAGCAACACCGCCGACGGGAAGCGCCGCCAGGCACCACCAGCTCCACCAGGAGCACCCACTTTGGGATAAGGCGAGTGAGCAAAGAAGCGGAGGAGTACATAGACAACTCCGGCCGCTCGTTGTTTTCTCGCGCTGAAAACGCTACGCGTTTTCGCGCGGAGAAAACACTACCGACGACCTCCGCGGGAGCAGTGGGACGCGACAGACCCCGCTGCCTGACTGGGAGACACTGGGACAAGCCCAAATCCCCGCTGCACCCAGACCTCCCAGGCGGAAGCTGACCACGCGTTGCCTGTGAAGCAAGAGAGAATCTTTTTGGAACCACAGCCAGGCCCAATGCACCAAGAAAGTTCACTCGCCGTCTGACGAGCTCGACTGCTCGACCAAAAATTCAGCTGCCTGCAGGGCCCCACGTGCCCGGGCACTGGCGTACGCAAAGGCAGTCAACCCACGCCAGCCTCCACTGTAGAAGAGGGCAGTCGGACCTCCTGCTTTGAGAGCATCCGAAGCCCAACCACGCCTGAAAGCATGCGTGCCCCACGCCTGCGGGGACCTCAGATTGCACGCGGCCGCTGCTAGTTTTAAGAAAGCCAGCGACTCGAAATAAGATATGTGTTGGAACGGTGGCTCTTTGGCCTCGACAACAGGCATTAAGGCGCACACGCCGCACAAAGACGGCCCCTGCGTCCCGCATATGCAGCCCCTGACCACTTCAACTGGCTCCTTGTAACATTTCCGCCGCAGAAATGTTACGATCACCTGCTTCTTGCCCTTGGCCTCCTTGATTCTAAGTGGGGCCAGGCTCGTACCAATAATCAAGGTTTCACTATAGCGCAAGGTGAAGTGGCGCGACACAACCCACGACCGAGCCACGTCCGGCCTGGATGCCGTCTCGGAAGCCCACTTTGCCAGGGCGCGCGTGTCTCCTGGCGAAGCCCTCAACTTCACACGGCGAGTCGCCGGATCCGTGGCCTTCTCAGCGCCCCGAATCAAGCGGGAAGTGTCCGCCAAAGGACCTGGTGAACTTTTCAACCAAGCCAACACTGTTCGAAGACGAGACACATACTGCGCCAACGAAGCTCCGCTCCGAAAGAGAGACACGAAGCAATCCAAGATGCACTCCTGAGGGGGCCAAGGCTCCACGCGCACCGTAGCCGCTGCCTGTCCCCACAAAACCACAGCAGACGCATAACCCAAGGCACTTTTTCGCCAGCCTTGAAACTCAATCCAGCATGCCCGCTCCGCGAAGACGGCGGCGGGAGCGGGGCTTCGTTGAGCTTCGCGAGCTTCAGCTGTTGGCGCCTGGCCAGGCATGTCCACGGGCGGCTCTGGCACTTTGTGGAGCACGCGTATGGCGTGTGCCAGTGCCGGCGGCGGGGGGACACAACCCGATTGCCTTGCAGCCACTACCAGTCGCAATGCTGCGAGCGCTTGCGCCATTTCTTCGGCTGACGCCGAGGCTGGCGCAGCTGGACCCGCCAATGAACGCTCACGGCTGTGAGGCTGGCGGTCCGTCTGCGATTCCTGCACCGCTGGCTGCTGCATCCCCCTATCCGCTCGACCACAGAACAACAGAAAAACCTTGACGATGGCAACGTCCAGCTGGCCCAGAGCAGGCCAAACCTCCTGCGCCTCGAAAGCGTCCAACGAGCCAAAATCACTGAAGGAAGTCGCGCCGTCGCGTTGCAGACTTGCTGCAATGCCGTCCGCGTCATGGACGTCCTGCTTCGCGGCGCCACCGGCCCTCTGAAGCACGCTCGCCAATTCACCGCGCCAGCGATCCGCAGGATGGCCAGGACGTGGAAGGGAAGCGCCAGGCGGCAGTGCTGGCTCGCTGGCCTCAGGAAGCCCCTCTCGTAAGCGCTGCCATCGCGCCCGCTCTGCGTTGACAAAACTCAGCGCCATGTGCCGGCCTGCAACCCGCAATCTGTTCGAGCCGAAGGCTACGGAAGACAAAGCAGAAGTGCCAGGCAGAAGCCGCACGTGGAAAACTGAGTGCGCCTGCGCTGCGCATATTTTCCTTCCGCGGACACCCAGCCATTGCCGCCTTAGCTGTCCCAGGGGAGCGCTGGCCAACGCCAAGCCGTCTCCCGGAAAGACAAGCTGTCTAGTTCAGCGCGGCTCTGCTCTGCTTTACTTACGCGAGTAGGCCCATCTGCCAGATTCAACGCAGAAGGGACATAATGAGCGTGCATAAGCACACTTGCTGCAGCTAGATCGAACCAGATGGTGCCCAAAACTGCGTTGAGATCAGGCTGCCGGGAACTGCCACGCAAAAGTGCGCTCAACGCCGCTGTGTTGTCGATAAACACAATGAGCTCTGGTGACTCGACTCCTTGCTCCAAGAAAAGCCGCACGCCGCACAATGCTGCCACTAATTCCCAGAGGGTCACCTGCGTGCGCCTGGGCCGAGCCCAAGCCCAAGCTCTAGACGGAATCTTTGCTGCCGCCCAGACACGCTTTGACGGAGTTTGAAGCACTACAGCCAAGTTCCCTCCGCCAGTGGCGTCAGTGTACAGGATGCACCTCTGGAGCGGAGGTTGGCTGAACCGCACGAAAACGGAAGGGTCAGAACTTAAAAACCGTTCCCACCACTG
>CAUYUJ010021883.1:0-62332 GCA_963575745.1 Prorocentrum cordatum | reverse complement strand
GAGCTGGCGCTCTGCAAATGACAGAAATTGATTGCGCCAGGACATCAGCGGGAGGCGCACATCTCTGAGCTCTGGCTTGCACCAAAACTTCCACTGCTGCAGAAAGCTCGTCGGCCGCCGCCCTGGCCGCCGGCCTCCCGGGAGGCAGTTCTTGCTCACAAAAACGTTATGGCTTGTGTCTTTTCAACTTAGGCACGACGGCGCTTGAGCCGCGCGCGCCCGTCTGCCACGACACGGAACGCAGGAAGTCATCGGACAGCGTTCTGAGAGGTGGCCACACTTCTCGCAACTCAGCTGCTGAAAGGCCTTGGAGGTCGCCGCCATGAACAGCGCCAGAATCGGCCAGCGCCTGCAAGACTGCGTCAGGCGATGCCGGATGGCACGAAGCTGGCGTCCGGGCCAGCACACTCTGGAACCATGCCTTCAGCTCTGTTGGCACAGGAGTCTGCTGCGGCACCTGCGCGCCCCGGGCGGCCTCCAGATGGCGCCGCCGGGAAGCATCGATAAACTGGAAGGCCATCAAGAAACGCTTGTGCCCAACCGGCTACGGAATGAGGGCGCAGGCTGCGACAGGCAGGTGGCCGCGAAGCCAGAAGAGAAGGCCACGACGGTCAACTGTTGCGTGCAATTTTTTTTTCCCTCCTGCGCTCGCGTCTGTCCTCACCAGAGCTCGTCCCAAACGCTTGCTTCCGGCCAGCGCCAGTGCACCTCCTCGAACCCTTGCTCGAGCAGAGTGCGCAGTTTGTCTGGCTCTTCTTGGGCTCTGGACGGGGCGTCTGCAAGGTTCTGAGCAGACGGCACACGGAAGGGGCACAAGACGTCGCCCCTGTCTGCTGCCGCGAACCAAATGGACGTCACTACAGCATTCCAATCGATCTGCCTGGACGTCCCTTTGAGCAATGCTCCGAGCGCTGGGTTGGAATCCACGAATAACAAAATCTCAACCCTGGCTCCAGAAAGGTGTACGCGTGCCAAAGGCCACACACCGCAGCAATGAGCTCCCACGTGCCGATTTGCTGCCGGCGCGGCTTCACTCTGTCGCGAAGCCATCGCGGCACCCACGCTCGGGCGAACTGCTTTTGGTTGCCCTGCGCGAGAACCCACGCGAGTGCTCCGCACCCCGCTGCGTCGGTATAAATGACCAACCGGGGCCGCGCAGCTGGCAGGTAGGGTATCTCGCGGCGAGGGTTGGATTGCAAAAAGCGAAGCCACCAGTGGAAAGCCCGGCGCAGGCGCAGAGAGAGTTTGGAGAGACGACGGGCCGAGTGGAAGAACAGAGCTGCAAGATACACTCTTGCGCTTCTGCCAAACACCATCGTTGCTCCCCAACTCAGTTTCCCTGCTAGCTTCCGGGCCAGCGCCGGCGACAGCATGCCCAATTCGAGAATCTTATCGATCTCAGCAATCCACTTCACGCGCTTTGCCTCGGGAATGCTAAAGACGAAAAGCTCCCGGGCATCATCCAGGGCAACCTGGATGCCGAGAATTACGGCTACAGAAGCGTCGGTGACAGCTTTCGCGTCGTCCAGCTGCCAACCCAACAATTCTTGCACGACTTCGCGCGCAAGAAATGCAGCACCACTCGGTCCTGTGAGGGCAGTATCTCCCGGCGTCGCGCGGTCGACGCCGAAGAAGTCATCGACAAAACGCGGGTATAAAATGCGGAACAGCTCTACAAGCACGTGTTGGAGCGCAGCACCGACGCGGCGCCATGCATGCACGCTTGCAACAGCCCCAAACGGGCAAGAAAAAAGCTGCAACGCGAAGCCTGTTCGCGCCGTGTCCTCTGTAACGGCCACAGCGCAAGGCAGGTCATCCGCGCAAATCGGCAAAGTCTTGTATGCGCCTACAACGTCATCCTTGCGAAGACGAAGTGTTGCTGGGCCTCTATCTGGCGCACTTGCTTCCCAGATGCCTTGGCCAAATGCTACTAGTGCGTCGAGGTGCTCGTGACGCACCCGCTCCTCGACTTGCGTGGCTTCGTTCACCTTGGAAGCGTGAAAATCATCAATGGCGCGGACAGCGCGCACAAAAGATGAACCTTTAAACTTCCACCCCTCGTCCACTCCGAAACGTGGAGAACACACCGCCTCGCTGAGTGTCGCCGACAACGGCGTCCATCTAGCTTTACCTGCCACCACCTCGGCCGCCGTCTGCGCCCGCAGTGCTGCTGCCGCTTCTTCATCCGACAGGGTAGAAGAAGCCGCTCTCAAAATCAGCGCTGCGTTGTTCGCAGGGGCGCGTCGCCAGAGTTCCTCTAACGACAAGGGCGGAACAGGTGAGCATGCGGGGAGCGTGCCGCTCGGGGGGATCTCCCCAACGAGCTTGAAACCACGCCTTAAATTTTTAACTAATTGAGCGTCTGGGCTACTCTAGGCCCTCCAGCAGGTTCATGAAGTTTGAAGAGATGCCTCCAGCATCTCTGCCAGCAAAAGCAAGTTTTTGTCCGGACCTAGAACGGCTTGCACGTGTGCTGGGAGTGTTCTGAACTCCCGCTGCCATTCAAAATCTGTCACTCGCTTGCGTTCGCGCCAGAAAGCTAAGGCAGACGCCCGGAAGCTGTGTAAAGAGCTCCTGTCCCCACTTTCATGCAGAACTGAGCTGTGCGCGCTGGCAGGTACACGGAAGACGCCTAAGCAAGGAGGCAGGGCAAACGCCCACTTGAAATGGCTTACAGGCGACATGGTAGCAAGTCTATGTACATCTTGCAACAAGCTGTTCACTTCAGCTTGTAATTCATGCAGATCCGTGGCAAAACCGACGGACCCGTCGAGACTATCTTCGCAAGTCTCTTGCGCGAGGGGAGGAGCCTCTGGGTGATCCCCAGACGCATCGCTGGCGCTTTGCGAACCAGCTCACCACTTCTTGTCGCCCTTCTTGGTGTTGTCCCATTTCTTGGCATACCAGTCACCGTTCCCCTTGGGGCTGCGCGAACGCACAGGAGAGTGGGCCTGGCGCCCCTTGGGGTGCTGGGCGGGCAGCTTGCCTCCCTTGGAGGGTCCCTTGCCGCCTCCCTTGCTGGAAGCGGGTGCCGGCCGCGACGGCTGGGGGCCAGAGGCCTGGCCCGTCTTCGTGGCCGCCTTCGCGGTCTCTTTCACGCGCTTTTCAGCGCTGTTCTTCGCGTCCGCCAGCACGTCGCGGTCCAGAGTGCACAGGAGCGTCTCTATCTGCGACCGCTCGTCCCTTTCCAACTCCCGGGCGAGCTTCTGTCTGAGCAAGAGATCGTAGTGTGTGCACACCCTGAAGCCGCCGCATTCTTCTGCCACCCGGGTGGGTACGATCTGGTACGCGAGCAACTGCGTGGAGGTGATGGCCTTCGTGAGGACCATCTTCACGCCCCAGTCCAGGATATGTCCATAGAACGTAGCGAATCCCACAACAGTGGTCCTGTCCTCCAAGCTCCTCGTTTTTTCCGCCTCTACCGCGCTGCGCAGCTTCTCCTCGAAGCTGCCGTCGCCGACGGTCACGTCGATCTTGGGTGTCCGCGACCACGGCGGGCGAAAGGAGACTTGGAGGTCCTCTCCCTCTGCCGACCCAATATAAAGGCGGCCCTGGTCCCGTGCGACCTTGCTGGCCTTCTCCAACCGAATCATAGCCTCCTCCGAGGGCATCATATCTTTTGGGAGATTCCCGAGACCGAGCTCGTCCAGGCGCTGTTTCAAGTTGAATGACAAGTATTCCTTCTTGGGCTGGTCTCGCTCTTGCGTTGCCTTTGCAAGCGCCTCGATCGCCTTCGCCAGGTGCTCTGGCGAGGTCCCGGTGCCACGCTCAACGCTGCCAGCCGGGCCGTTGCTCTGAGACCCTGCTGCCCGAGCTTGCACTTTAAGAGCAGCCGTGATGTGCGCAGGGGTGAGCCGCACATCTTTCCACTCCGATCCCTCAGGGTCGTCTTGGAACGGCGTGGTGTTTGCGCGGATACCTTCGATGATGATAGTGCGCATCTGTGGGTCCGCGAAGTCCGACGGCGCTGCTGAGCCCATCTGTTCGGACATCACTCGGGCGACGCTGGCATAAAACACCTCGTCGTGGCTGATTGGCTCGTTTGCGTCCGCAACGAAGTGGAGCCACTTTTCGATGGCACTGCTCGACAACTTCAGCCACTTGCCTTCTGGAACCTTAGCGATCAAAGACTGCACCTTTCCTGACTCAAGAGGCATGATGCGGTGTCCCCGAATGCTACAGTAGGTGGTGGGTGAGAGCGTGGACGCAAAGAGCAACCAATCACTCTGAGCCCAGACGACTCCGGAAGAGCCAATGCATGAACGCCTGGTGCCATTGCAACGCGACTGACACGGCCATTCTTTCTGTGGGACATGGGCGCACCACCGTTTCAGCCTCCTGAGCACCCCCCACCTGCGTCCAGCAGCCAGTTTTCCGATCGCGCCCAGCTGTCGCAACGGCACGTCGGCCCTTTGAGCCCCAGCACGAAGGAAGGGAGGGGAGAGAGTCCTCCGCTCCGCTCCGCCTTCCCTGGATGCAAATTCGCACAGCTCTCGCTGCCGCACATCCCGGCGACCCCCCTTTGACTTCCATCGCGGCCAGGGGGGCCACTCGGGTCAGCTTGGGGCGAAACCATGCAAGCTACAGCAGTGCCACGCCGATCCCAGTCGAACTCCTTTGACCGCTCAGCGGCCAGGGGAACTACATGGGTCTCCCTGCTCCTCCCCCTCCGCCAGGCCAGAGAGTAGGGAGTTATTTTCAGCGTACCGAGGCCTATTTTGGCCAAGTGGCAGCACGCGAGGGGGCTTCCGCTCATCCCACGCTAATGCAGGGGGGCGTCGTCGCCCTGAGATTTTTCGGACTGCCCGAAAATTGCGCTCAAGAAATCTGCCGTAGCGGAACGAATGGCCAGTGGCCTGAGCGTAATTTTCACGAGCTACACCAGAATTTAATTGTTGTCGCTTCGCGAATCCCCACCAGCCCATCCAGAAACGATGCCCAGAGGAATTGCCTCGATCAGAGAAGTGGGCAGCACACAGAGGAAGCCATTTTGAGACATCTTGGGATATCTTGAGCCATCTTGGAGGTCATTTTGGGCTCTCCCAGACGCTCTTGGAGTCATCTTAATCCGTGCCCCCCCCCAAGAGGCCTCCATGTGGCTAAAACCTGTGTAGAATCAATGATTAGGCATTCTCGCCGAGGCCTCTTGGAGCATCTTGGGTGCATCTGGGGGGGCTCTTGGGGCCTCTTGGGGGTCTCTTGGGGGCCTCCGGGGGGCCTCTTGGGGGCCTCTTGGGGCCATTTTGGGGCCATGTTGGGACCTCTTGGGGCTTCCTGGGCGCTTCTTGGGGCCATCTTGGAGGGAGTCGATCAAACAAGAGGGGGGGGTGAATTAGCGCCCCCCCTCGGAAGCCCCTAAAATCGCCTCTTGGACCCCTCTTGGAACGCTCTTGGAGTGCTCTTGGGCGCTCTTGGGGCCGTCTTGGGGCTCTTTTGGGGCTCTCTTGGGGCCCTCTTGGGCCATCTTGGAGCCATCTCCAGGCCTCGGATGGCCATCGGAAGCGAAAAGGCGAGAAAGCAAAAATCATTGATTTTCCTTAGGTTTTGGGACGATTTTGGCCTCTTCGGGGCCTCCTTGGGGAGCTGTTTGGCCACTTGGAGTTATCTTGGGGCCGTCTTTGGGCTTCTTGGAACCATCTTAGGAGCCATCGTGAGCGATCTTGCGCTATCTTGAGCCATCTTGGAGCTCATCTTGGGTTCTCTGAGGCGCTCTTGGAGCCGTCTTGGGCCATCTTGGACGCTCTAACTACCCGCGGCCCCCCCCGTCCAGGTCCAGGGGAGGGGGTAGGGGGAGGGGTAAACCCCTCCCCAAGGGGGAAGAGGGAGGGGTGGAAGAGGATCTGCTCTAGACCACCTACGCCCAGAGGGCTGGTGGGATTCTGAGTTCTCTGGTGAAAGGGCGTCAGCATCGATATTCGGATTACGCGCCCGTTTGGGACGCGGCCCCCCCGGGGTCGGTCGAGGACGGGCGTGCTGCACAAGTGCAAAGCACCCCCGCCCCCGCGGGCGGCGGGGTCATGCAGTGTTGGTTCAAGGAGTTCGCGTTCGGAGGTGTGTTTCCAATCTTGTATTGTGCGTGATGCGTGTTGTGCTTGTGCGTGTGCTTCGTGCCACGAGTCTCCATGAACTATAGTTGTTTTGCAAAGGAGGGTCTTTTGGGCTGGGTGGTAATTACTGGTTTGGTTGTTCGGGCTCAGACTCTTCATAGGAGGGCGCGGTTTTGATCCTCACCGCCCCACGCCCTGCTCCTTGGGCCGCGGCGTCGGGTCGAGACTCGCCATCTCGACCGGCGCGTCCACAGACCGCCGAGTCGGAAAGGAGCTACTGTGCCTCGTTTAGCGCGCTTGTGATTATGTGGACCCATGGATGCCCAGGCCGCCCGGCCGGGTCGTGGGGCAACGGGCCGGCTACATAGGATGGAGACTAGTCCATGGTTTGCAGAAGTGTTGCGCGAGCCGGCACGGCAAACCCCTGCAGTGCACAGCGGATGGACTCCGAGTCCGCTGTGCGCATTGTGCCCTGGGTCTTTCGTTCCTTTTGTTCTTGCTCGTGTCTCCTGCCAGGGCGGGAGGGCATCACTCGACAGTCCCTGGGTCGGGGGCGGTTGATGTCTCCGGGCATCTCCCCTGGCCACACACTAGTCGTTAGCGCTGGGGGGCGCCTGACCACCGCACCCTGGTGTAGGTGGAGCGCGGGTTACTGTGCGGCGCGCTGCCGGTCCTAAGGTGTCGACCTTACATGTTTTGGCCAGGCAACCAGGGACGCCAGTTGCTACCGAACAGTTTGGAAACGTTTGGTTCTTCTGGCGTTTCTCGGAGGGTGGGTGGGGGAACTCTGGCGGGTTGCGAGCGTAATCCTGTATTTCGCCAAGCTGCGAGCTGTGCGTGCCCGTGTCCTCGCTTGGTTGCTTGTGCCGCCTTCGCCTTCGGGCCGCCCGCTGCGCCGGGGTCCGGTCTTGCACCGGGCCTCTTTGGGTGGGGGTCTTGCACCCTGTTGGCATGCGATGCAACCTCGGAGGATCCAGGCCTCTTGCGAACCGTACGGGAGGGAACGTCGCATGGACGGGGAGTCGCGTAAAGGGATTCGCACTGTGCGTGTATGTACTTTGTGTATGGTACCGTGGGTTGTGTTGTGCGTACTCGTGAGTGTGTGTGGTGCGCTACTCTGTTGTGCACGTTGTCCGGGATCTGGCGGGTTTCGAGCGTAATCCTGCATTTCGCCAAGCTGCGAGCTGTGCGTGCCCGTGTTCTCGCTTGGTTGCTTGTGCCGCCTTCGCCTTCGGGCCGCCCGCTGCGCCGGGGTCCGGTCTTGCACCGGGCCTTTTTGGGTGGGGGTCTCGCACCCCGTTGGCATGCGATGCAACCTCGGAGGATCCAGGCCGCTTGAGAACCGTGCGGGAGGGAACGTCGCATGGACGGGGAGTCGCATAAAGGGATACGCACTGTGCGTGTATGTACTTTGTGTCTGGTACCGTGTGTTGTGTTGTGCGTACTCGTGAGTGTGTGCGTGGTACGTTTTTCTGTTGTGTACGTTGTCCGGGATGCACGGGTGCACAGTGATCCCAATCGCTTTTTCAAGGGGGAACCGCCCACCATTTGGACCCTGCGCAAACGAGTGTTTGGGTGTCCCTGTGGCCCGCTACGAGATACCCTCTCCTCCCCTGCTCCCCCTCCCCCTCCTCCTCCCCCTCCTCCTGCTCCGCCTCCCCCTTCCTCCCCTGCTCCCCCTCCCCCTCCTCCCCCCCCTCCTCCTGCTCCGCCTCCCCCTTCCTCCTTGCGGGCATCTCGTGTCGGCCTGTACGCTTCGTCTTTGGATAGGTCGGCGGGGGCCGCCGTCCGGGCGTGCATACCCCCCAACAACAACAACAACAACAACCCCCGCCCCCGTTGTGTGCAGGTGGGACCACCGCTGCTCCGAGTTGGAGCCAACCAGGCCTTGGAAGAAATCCGCTGCTCCGTCGGGAGCCCAAGCCGTGATTGCCCACGAGTTTACGTACACGGTTAAAGCCATCAACTGATGAATCCACCAACCGGTTTACATCAGGCGGGGCTTTAGATTTTCCTCCCCATCGAAACCTTTGGTTTAGGGGTATGATTCTTCCGGCGCTGGACGACGCGCGGTTCGACCCGAGCGCGCGGCTTCGCCATCGCTGGCCATGACCAGCTCGGGCGCCGGGCACGTGCGCATTGCATCTGGCCTTCCCTCCTCGGTCAGGGCGCGCCCGCCAGGACGGGCAGGTGTTGGCGCCCTCCCTCGCGCGCGTCGCGGTCGCGCTTCGCCCTGCGCGCGCGCGAACATCTCTGTACTGTCGGCGCACCTCGGTGTTCGCGCGATGGCGCTGGCTGGATTGATCGCTCAGCTTCGCGCGGTTTGCCCTGAGGCGCGCCCTACTCCTGCGTTCGCTGCTGCCGCGCTGCTTGCCGATAACGGCGCCGACGCCGTGAGCGATTTGGTTGGCGTCACCATGGCAGACTTCAGGGGCGCCGCGGCATTATCTAGCGACGTCCGCGAGGTGGCCCGCGCGGCTATCGCGGCAGCACAGCGCGGCGGCACGCCAGCTGCACTAGGCAGGGGCGGCATGGGCGCCGCTCCCGCGCCCGCTCCCTCGCCCGGGATTGCCCCCAGGCCTTCTCGCACGTTCGGCGTTCGCCCGCGGGTGCTCCGCGTCGGCCGCAGCCAGACCGGCGTCGCGAGGCGGACGCCCTGATCGAGCGAGTCAGTCTCGTCATCCTCCACGGTGCGGGCGCGAAATCGCGGCGCGTCGATCGCGGCGCTAAGTGCGGGCGCCAGGGCAGCGGCAGGGCACGCGCAGCTCCCCCGGCGGACCCTGCGTCCGCTGTCCGGCGGGCGCTCTCAATCGCCGGGCGCGAGGGTCGCCGAGACATGCGCGGGCCGCGGGCCGAAGCTGCCAGGGCCGGAGCCCTCGTCACATCCCCAGCGGCCGGAAAAGCACGGGCGCGCAGGGCCTGGGTTAGCGCTCTGCTGGGCGCATGCCCGCGCTCGTTGCCCGCGCTCCGCAGCGGGTTCGAGTGCTGGATACCATTCGCAAGGGGCGCCTTAAAGCGGCGTGGGAAAGAATTGCCGCCCACCCTCGAGGGGCTGCTTCGACACAGATCTGTGGTCCACGACCTTCAGGTGCGCCGGCACCTTCAGCAACTACGTGACTTACGTGAAGAAGGCGTGCCTCGTGGCGAGCAGGCGCGCGCCCACCTCTCATTCCCCGGCAGCGCGCGCGTCCGCCCGCAGCGGCAGTCGGCGCGCAGGGCCCGTGGACGTCTTCAGGCACCTGGCGGTTCGCTCCGCTGAGAACGCCATCGACAAGCCTTCGGGCTGGCAAGCGAAGGCGCGCATAGCCCGACGTCGCCCGCCTGGCGTCGCACCTGCGCGTCAGTGACGAGGGTCGCCGTTTCGCCATGTTGCGCCTGGCGGCTCACGCATTCCTCCTTCGGCTACCTTCGGAGGCACTGCCCGCGGCGCGGGTTGAAAATGGCGGCGTGGCTCCCGCGTTCGTCGTCGGCGATCAAGTGATCGAGCTGTCCTGCACGCGTTCTTCGGGCCTGGCTAATTGGCGAGCCAGCTCACCAGCCCATCTGGGCTGCGTGGTCCCCGGGCGCGGCCCGTGCTCGGCCGCGCCGCGCGCTGGGCGAAATGGAGACATGACGCGGAGCCACACGCGTTCAGGCGCGGGCGCGCGCCGGACATCGCTGCCCGGGGCGGACCCGTCACCGACCTTCTTCGCGCGGGCGCCCGGCATCAGCCCGCGCGGGTGAAATACCTCAACGTTTCCCGGCTCGAGCGACAATCGGTCGTCGACGCCCACTTGACAGAGTCGCCCAGCGACGATGGCGATGGCTGAGCACCCCGCGCAGTCTGGCGGTAGCGTTTGCACGGCACACACGCGGGCGCACCCCGGCACGCGGGGGCAGTGGGTGGCAGCGCCGGGGCGTGGCCCGCGGGAGCCAGCGGGCGGCGCCCTCCCACGGGCCCGACGGGCGTCTGCCCGCTTGGCTTCGGGGAGGCCGCGCGCTGCGGGGCAGACGGGTCGGGCCCGCACCCTCCGCCCCTGGGGGCCCCCGGGCCGTGCGAGGCGGGCGCAAGCGCCAGGATGTGTGGGGTCGGAATAACAGAATTATTGTTTGGCACGAATCCGCCCGCGCTGGCAACGACCCCGCCGCTGGCCGCGGGAGCGCCCTCGCTCGGCCAGTCGGCCGCGCGCTGGCCGACCCGCTTCCGCCTCCTGCTCGCGTGTCGCGGCGCGGCGCCGCGCCGTGCTTCTTCCGCCCGGCACTGGGGCGGGATATAAATGCCGTGCCGTGCGTCGGGTTTCGGCCCCCCGCCCGCCGGGCATCGTTCGGCCCGCATTGGCTTCGTTCGGCCCATAGTGGTTTCGTTGCGGCCCATAGCGGCCCGCTGCGTTCACTTGCTCAATGAGGCCCTTTCGCCAGGCCCATAGTGACCACGTGCTGTCGCTGGCCCGCCCAACCCGCCCTGGGGGTGGGGGGGAGGGCGGCGCCCCCCCACGGGCCCGACCGGCGTCTGCCCGCTTGGCCTCGGAGAGGCCGCGCGCCGCGGGGCAGATGGGTCGGGCCCGCACCTTCCGCCCCTGGAAGGCCCCCCCCCCCCCTGGGGCCGTGCGAGGCGAGTGCAAGCGCCAGGATTTACGTGCGTTGCGCGTGCGTTGCGTGCGTTGTGTGCGGTGTGTGTGTGCGTTGTGTGCGTTGTGCGTGCTGTGCGCGTTGCGCGTGGTGTGTGTGGTGTGTTGTGTGTGTTGTGTGTGATCTGTGTGTCATGTGTGTTGTGTGCGTGGCGTGTGCTGTGCGTGTTGTGCGCGTTGTGTGCTTTGCCTGTTGTGTGTGTTGTGTGCGTTGTGCGTTGTGTGTTGTGTGTGTTGCACGTGCGTCGCGTGCGTTGTGTGCGTTGTGTGTTGCGTGTTGTGTGTGATGTTGTGTGTGTGTTGACTGTTGTGTGCGTTGCGTGGTGCGTTGTGCGTGTTGTGTGCGTTGTGTGCGTCGTGTGTTGTGTGCGTTGTGTGTTGTGTGTTGTGTGCGTTGTGTGTTGTGTGTGATGTGCGTTGTATTGTGTGTTGTGTGAGTTGGGTGCGTTGCGTGCGTTGTGCGCGTGTGTTTTGACCGTGTTGTGACCGTGTTGTGACCGTGTTTTGTGCGTGTTGAGTGTGTTGTGTGCGTTGGTGTTGTGTGTGTGATGTGCGTTGCGTTGTGTGTTGTGCGTTGTGTGGTGTGTGTTGTGCGTTCGTCCCAAGGCTCCCGGGGCTGGAGCGGGGCCCGCGCGCCGGGGGGGGGGGGGCGCCTGAGGCGCTCCGCCGTGCGCTGCTCGTGCCTCGCGCGGGAGACCAGGGCCTCCTCGTGCTGGATCTCGGCGCGGAACTCCGCCTCGATGGCGTCGACGATCCTCTCGAGGGAGGGGGGGTTGGGGAGGAGGGGGAAGGGGGGTGGGGGGGGGGGAGGGGGGGGATGGAGGGGGAAGGGGGGAGGGGGGGGATGGAGGGGGGAGGCAGGGAGGGATCAGGGAGGGGGGCAGGAGGAGGGGGGAAGGGGGAGGGGCGAGGAACCGAAGCACGAGGGAGGAGGGAGGGATGGTGTGGTGTTGTGTTCTGTGTGTGTGTTGTGTGTTGTGTGCGTTGTGCGTGTTGCGTGTTGTGTGTGTTGTGTGTTGTGTGCGTTGTGTGTGCTGTGTGTGTTGTGTGGTGCGTTGTGCGTGCTGCGTGCGCGTTGTGTGTGTGTTCCTGTGTTGTGTCTCGTGTGTGTTGTGGTGTGTGTGGTGTGTTGTGTGTGTTGTGTGTTGTGTTGTGCGTTGTATGTTGCGTGTTGTGTGTTGTGCGTTGCGTGGTGCGTGTCGTGCGTTGTGTGGTGTGTCTTGTGCGTTGTGCGTTGTGTGTGCTGTGTGTTGCGTGCGTTGTGCGTGTTGTCTCTCGTTGTGTGTTGTGTGCGTGTTGTGTGTTGTGTGTTGTGTGCGTGTTGTGCGCGCGTTGTGCGTTGTGTGTTGTGCGTTGTGTGTTGTGCGTGCGTGCGCGCGCGTGTGTGTGCGCGCGCGTGCGCGTGCGTGCGCGTGAGTGCGTGTGTCTTCGTGCGCGCGCGCGCGTGTGCGCGTGCGCGTGCATGTGCGCCGCGCGCACGTGTGAGTGCGCGTGCGCGTGCGTGGCGGTGTGTGCGTGGCCGCGTGCGTGGCGTTATGTGCGTGTGCGTTGTGTGCGTGTGTTGCGTGTTGTGCGTTGTGTGTGTTGTGGGTGGTGCGCGCGTGCGTGCGTGCGCGCGTGCGCGCGTGCGTGCGTGCGCGTGCGTGCGCGCGCGTGCGTGTGTGCGCGAGTGCGTGTGCGTGTGTGTCTGTGTGTGTGTGTGCGCATGCGTGTGCGTGCGTGCGTGCTGCGTGCGCGCGTGCGCGCGTGCGCGCGTGCGCGCGTGCGTGCGTGCGCGCGTGCGTGCGTGCGCGCGCGCGTGCGTGCGTGCGCGTGCGTTTTGCGCGCGTGTGTGTGCGCGCGTGTGTGTGTGTGTGCGTGTGTGTGTGCGTGTGCGTGTGTGTGCGTGTGTGTGCGTGTGTGCGTGTGTGCGTGTGTGCGTGTGTTTGCGTGTGTGGTGTGCGTGTGCGTGCGCGTGTGTGTGCGTGTGCGTGTGCGTGTGCGTGTGCGTGTGTGCGCGTGTGTGCGTGTGTGCGCGTGCGTGCGTGTGTGCGTGGTGCGTGGGTGCGTGTGTTTGCGTGTGTGCGTGTGTGCGTGTGTGTGCGCGTGTGTGCGTGTGTGCGTGTGTGCGTGTGCGTGTGTGTGGCGCGCGTGTGTGTGCGCGTGCGCGTGCGCGTGCGCGTGCGCGTGCGCGTGCGTGTGCGCGTGCGGGTGCGTGTGCGTGTGCGTGTGTTGTGCGTGTGCGTGTGCGTGTGCGCGTGCGTGTGCGTGTGCGTGTGCGTGTGCGTGTGCGTGTGCGCGTGCGTGTGCGTGTGCGGGTGCGGGTGCGGGCGCGGGTGCGGGTGCGGGCGCGGGTGCGGGCGCGGGCGCGGGTGTGCGCGTGCGTGCGTGCGTGTGCGTGTGCGTGTGCGTATGCGTGTGCGTGTGCGTGCGCGTGCGTGCGTGCGTGTGCGTGTGCGTTTGCGTGCGCGTGCGTGCTCGTGCGTGCGCGTGCGTGCGTGTGCGTGTGCGTGTGCGTGCGTGTGCGTGTGCGTTCGTGTGTGTGTGTGCGTGTGTGCGTGTGTTTGCGTGTGTGCGTGTGTTTTCCGCTTCACACCACAATCCCTTGGCAGCTTTCGTGGAGCCCTGGGGGCACCGAACCCCCGAAACCCCTGGAACACAGACAGGGCGACGCGAAGCGTGCGTAAGGGAAATCCGCTTGCCACTGGCCGTGGCTCGTCGGGAGCGCTGCGTCTGTCGCAGGCCACGGCGGCGCACCCGACGAGGGGCGGCCACCAACCCCCCGAAGGGAGACGGATTGCGACCAGCACGACACGCCACACAGGGTGGGCGGGAGGGACCGCGAGACGCGCGGCACCACCCCCCGGGCCTGCGCGCGTTGAGGTAAGGAGAAGAGAAGGAGGAATTTAGGAGGAGAATGGGTGTCCGCGAAAACCTCGCTTCCCGAATGCATAGCCTCCCAAGAAACTACGCTTTCCGCTTCACACCACAATCCCTTGGCAGCTTTCGTGGAGCCCCGGGGACACCGAACCCCCGAAACCCCTGGAACACAAACAGGGCGACGCGAAGCGTGCGTAAGGGAAATCCGCTTGCCACTGGCCGTGGCTCGTCGGGAGTGCTGCGTCTGTCGCAGGCCACGGCGGCGCGCCCGACGAGGGGCGGCCACCAACCCATACGAGGCCCACAGTGCACAGTGCAAGCGTGAAGCGCGACGCAGATATGGTCACCTGACCTGCCGGGAGTTCGACAGGAGATTTTCCTCTACAGTCCTGATCGATCAAGGCAGTTCTCTATAACGGGCGCTGCCAAACTGGGAGCCTGCTCAGATTAGGCAAGCTGTCTGCCGGCCGAGGCGTGGCTGAACACGCGGCCTGCGCTGCCTCCAGGAGGCGCTGCTTCAGCGTGTGCGGAGAATTTTGTATAAAAATTCCGCATCACGTCCAGAGATGCCCAGCCGCCCTGGCCCTGCACGAGTTCCTCCGGCAGAGAAGCGGCGTGTTTCCACCACTGGGCGCCGCCCTTGCGCAGGCTGTGCGTGCCGATCTGCGAATCGTGCATGTGGCGGGACAGCATGCGCCTGAATGAGTCCGCAGAGACTGGTTTCAAGGCCGCTATGCCTGTGACACAAAACAGCACGCCGGTGTCCTCCTGCCGCAGCGCCGCCCTCTGGGACACCCAAGCCCGGAACAGCTTCGCAGGGCACAGGGGCCCGAGCGGCGGTAGCTCGGGGATCCAGACGAGCAAGCCCTCGCCGAAGGGGTCGTTTTTCTGGCGCCGGATCCGGCATTGTATTGCCGTGCCTTGATCTTCGATGTCTTCGAGCTGAAGTGCCTGGACTTCTGCGAAACGCCGTATACCGAAGAAGGCGAACCCCGCCATAGCAGCGTCCCGGATGCCTGCAGGAAAGACCTGTGCGAGACGCTTGCGCTGTACTACCCCCAACTCTGCAAGAGAGATTGGCCGCTTAGCACGGCGCAAAGAATGGTCTGCAAGCTTTTTCAATCCGCGCCAGAACTGCCATGCCCGAGGCGTCCACGCCCGCTCGAAAGTATGCAAAAGATCTCTTTCGATATGCCATGCTCGGACGCCTGCTTTTGCTGCGGCGACGGAGCCCCAGGGCTGCCGCACGAGCGCCGAGAAGATGAGCATCAGTTTCTCGTCCGAATCGCAGGGGAGCAACGGCAACTTGGTGTCCAACTCCCGCGTGCTCACCAGACCCCGCAGTGTAGCGTCGTAGCGAACCCTTGTGCTCTGTTCCCAAGCGGCTTCCAAGCACTCGCGTATGCACGCAGCAGCTGTTTGGCGCGCCACGAGCGTGGCCGGGGCGCAGTCCTCTGCCAGAAAAGGTAATTCCAGCTGAGGCCCCTGAAACCTTCGATCGCCATGGCTGTCCGGTGGGACAAGAGAACCGCCCTGTGCGGCCCTGCTGTTGGCGATGAAACCCAGAAGCGTCTGCGAGCCGCCGCCGCCGCTGCTAACTCCCGCTTGCCGCCGCGAAGGCAACGGCGGGTCAGGGGGCTCGGCGTGCACCAGGGCGACCGCTTCCGGGCGCGCGCCCTGCCGAGGGGGCGCCGGCGCGCGCGCAACAGCCACGGGCGCCAGGATCAGCTCTCGAGCGGCGGAAGAGCCCACGGGAACATTGTCTGCGAAATCATTATCATCCCTAGGCTTTGGTTCTGGGGAGGAAGATTCTCACAGGCCGCTTCTGTCCCCATACGGGGATTCGGTGATTCGGTTGCCTTTCGGCGTCTCCGCCCCCCTTGCCGCCCGGGCCCGAGGCGGGGTAGCAAATATCGGCCAGTGCTCCCGTGGGAGCCGCGTGGCTACGCTGCAGGCCAACGGCTGTGCAGTGTGGCCTGGGCGCGCGCGGCCTCGTCGGGGCGACGCTCTGGCGGGCCGGCGCGCCCTCCTGCGGGCTGCGGGCGTTGGTCGCCTGGGGCGTCGCTTTTGCCGGCGCGGCCGGCTTTGCGCTTTGCGCTCCTGTGGTGGCAGCGTTTCCTCAATTCGCAGCCAAGCAGGGCCGTCCCGCTGTCGCCATCGGTGAAGCCACGTTTGGTGGTGTACACTGACGCCTCGGGAGCAGGCGTGCTGGCTTGGGTGGCAGTGCTGGCCGGGCGTAAGTTTTTCGCTTCAGCGCCAGTGCCGGGCTGGCTTGCGAGGTGGGCCTGCCCGCGTCAGCAGCAAATCCACACCTGGGAACTAGTAGCTGCAGTGTGTGCACTCTGGCAGTTTTTCAGTCTGCCCGAAGGCGTAGCAGGGCTCGACGTTGTGATTTTCATCGACTCGACAGTCGCACTCGGGACGCTGCTCCGCGGGTGCTCCCGCCAGCGTGACTGGAATGCTATGGTGGCTGGCATGTGGTTTGCTGCAGCAGACCGTGGCCACTTTTTAAGTGCATTCCGCGTGCCTTCACATTTAAATTTGGCAGACTGGCCAACTCGTCCAGAGCAGAAGGAATCGGAGTTGGCACAGCTGGTCTTTCGCGGCTTCGCTCGCCTCGAGTGGGCTTGGCCGGCAGTGGATTTCTGGCAGCAGAGGCGGTGACGGGCATGCATTCGCGAGGAAGGAAAGAAGTGCAGTTGTTGATTCGTCAGCGTTTCTTGCCGCGTACTCCGGCGCACGGCCTCCCACGCAGTCATCCGTAGTCAGCTTGGCCCAACATGGCACTTGAGCTCATCAACCGCAAACGCGCGCGGTGGGCTTTGGGCGATGGCGCTTCGGACCCTGAGCCGCCAGAAGAAGCGTGCTCCCATGATGTGGTGCCGGCTGCTCTTGCACAGTGGTTCACAGGGGTGCTTCGGCGCACGCCGCCGCGTTACCACCCGGCATCGCCTGACAATGTGTTGCGCGCTCTCGCCAGTGGCGGGGCCGTGGCCGGAGATGACTTCAACGACATGAGTGTGCAGGAACTTCGGGACGTCTGGCCGTGCCTTCGAGAGTTGGCCAGTGAATTCTTGGCCATTTTCCCTTCCGGGAAGCGCTCTCCTGTGGCGCCGCCGGCAGGGCACTCCCAGGGCAGCGGCGGCCCGAGCGGTGAGGTCGCATCGCCTTTGGTGGAAAGCGCCACGCCCGCAGGGCCAGAAGGGGGCGAAGCTGAAGCTGCCCTTGCTGCTCTTGGCTTCCTGGCCGCAGCTCGCTTTCGGAGGACTTTCCTGGAGCCCAAGGACTTGGCCGACGCAGTGCAAACGCTGGGCCGCGTTACGCCTGAAGAGCTCCAAGTGGCATGGGCTCGGCGTCACGGAGGCGCAGGGGGCAACCCGAGAGAGCGTGCTTTGCAACTGGTGGGCAATATGTCTGAGTTTGCAGCGACGCAGGAGCTTTTGAGACGAGAGCTCTGCGGGTGGCATCGGAGTGCTTACAAGTATGCGTCCGCAGTGCGGCTTTGGGGCCAGGTAGCCAAGGGCCTCGGAGTGCCGCCGTGGCCGCCGACAGACAGCGTGCTGGGGGCCTTTGCTTTCGCAGTGCAGAACGGCAACACGCTGATGACGTACTGCACACAGGTCCGGGCGGCCCTGCGGTTGGTCCGGGTCCCTCTGGGATGTTTGGAAGATACCTCAAGTCTGGCACGGGGGGCCGCCAAAACGGCGCCCGGCACGAGCCGCTTTCGAGCGCGGGCCAGTGCGCACGACACCCGCAGCGTTGCTGGCCACGTGCGGGAGGTGCTCCGGGATCCTCTGGTGGCGGATTCCTTCGTGGTCGCCAGACATTTCTGTCTCCGTTTCGCGTCGGAGGTGGTGCCTCTGGAGCACGACGGGCCGCGCTCCAGGGTCGTGCTCTCGGTCGACGGGGGCTTGCCCAAGGCGTGCATCTACTTGCACAAGCGCAAGATGCACACAGAGACAGTGGTGGTGACGAGGCGGTGCATCTGCGTTCTCCAGTCGCGGCAGCTGTGCGGGGTGTGCGTCCTGCAGCGCCGGGCTGGGCGGGGGCGCCTCTTCCCTGGCCTGTCCTACAGGGCGGCTCTGGCCACGCTGAAAGCATCGGCGCTGGCGCTCGGCTTCGAGCGCGCGGCCGAGTGGGGTACACATGCCTTCCGCAGAGGCTGGGCGGACGAGTGTTTAGCGGCGGGCGGCGTGCCGGCGCTCTTCCACAGTGGAGGCTGGCGTGGCGTCGCTGCGTTCGGCTACGCCTCTGCCGCCTCCAGAGACGCCATGACTGCTGCGGAGTGGCCAGTGGAGTTTTCGGACTCGTCTGCGTCCGACGGCGCGCCGTGAGCAGTGGAGACTGTGATAATCATCGTCGGGTCTGTGCCATCATCAGTGCTGCTGTGCTCTCGTCGTCAGCAGTGGGGTTGGGGTCCGGGTCGCCGAGAGCCCCAGCATTGGGTCTCGAGAGCTCCTTGGGGTCTCTCGTGCTCCCCTGCCCGGCTGCACGCTGTGTGTCGCCCAACGGTCCGTGCGAGCGCACAGGACCATCCCAGAGGAGAGCGGCCGCACTAGAATCTTCACCATCCCTAGGCTTTTGGTTCTGGGGAGGAAGATTCTCACAGGCCGCTTCTGTCCCCATTCGGGGATTCGGTGATTCGGTTGCCTTTCGGCGTCTCCGCTCCCCTTGCCGCCCGGGCCCGAGGCGGGGTAGCAAATATCGGCCAGTGCTCCCGTGGGAGCCGCGTGGCTACGCTGCAGGCCAACGGCTGTGCAGTGTGGCCTGGGCGCGCGCGGCCTCGTCGGGGCGACGCTCTGGCGGGCCGGCGCGCCCTCCTGCGGGCTGCGGGCGTTGGTCGCCTGGGGCGTCGCTTTTGCCGGCGCGGCCGGCTTTCCCGCCCGCCCTCCCTGGGGTGTCTTGTGTGCTAGCCGGGCTGGGTCTCGAGAGCTCCTTGGGGTCTCTCGTGCTCCCCTGCCCGGCTGCACGCTGCGTGTCGCCCAACGGTCCGTGCGAGCGCACAGGACCATCCCAGAGGAGAGCGGCCGCACTAGAATCTTCTCTGTGAACGTGGTCTTCCATAACTCGAGCCTCCCTGGCTACGGAGAAGCGATGTAAATAGCTCGTTCACGAGGGAACGAAGCGGCACACGTGAGCGGACACGCCATAGAGGCAATTTTTCACAAGTCTCGGCACGCTCTCGGTCGCAATAACAGAGCGGCGTACGAGATGCAATACGGAGCTGTATTTCGCAAAGGTTACGTACACGAGAGGCCGTGCACGGAAGAAATATGAAAGTTGCTGGGGGCGTATCCCTGAGCAGGATGGCTACCGTGAGTCAGAAAAGCTAGAACGGGACGAACCTTGGGGTTCCAAATTTCCGCCCCGAGCTACGCGGTGCTGGGACCTCACTCTAGCACTTGCAATCTGCCATCCAATGCACGACGTTGGTGGTCCTACCCGCGCCCGTGCACTTGGTGCACGGGAGGAGGCACGGGTTCTTGAGCTCGCGGCACTTCCTCAGGGTGTGCTTCACGATGCCTTTGCCTGCCATCAAACAGTTTTTACACACGTGATTGCTGAAGATCGTCATCATAGCGCTGCGGTGAGCATCATCGACTTGGTACTGCCTCTCGATCCACGCTTGGAGCTTCTCGGGGGGGTTGCTGGGGATCAGCGCCGACAACTCGTTGAGGAGGTGGCTGGCCAACTGCTTCCGGTCTTTGGCGGCGTCTTTGGCAGCACCGCCGCCTGCCGGGGAGGAGCCACCAGGGCCAGCACCTGAGGAACGCTGGGCTTTCGCCGCCGGCTGGCCCTCTTCCTCGAACAGCCCCTGGCCGGACGACAGCTCCGAGATGTCGAAGGACCTTTTGGTAGCCAGGCTAGTCACCAGCGCCGCCTCGCCCAAGATGAGGTCCTGGGCGAAATCGCGCAGCAGGATCTCGTGCTCCAGGGACACTGATGCGCTGGCCTTCGTGGTGCGCTTCTTGTACTGCTTGATCGTATGGTACATCAATGGGAGAAGAGCGGTCTTTTGAGAAGCCGCTTTCTCTGGGCCCGTGCGCTTGGCCGACTGCACGACTGTGCAGCGGCGCTCCGTCAAGTTGAGGAGGACAAGGAGCGACCGGGCGAGCGCCTTCACATTGTCGATCGGAGCATCCGCTTTCTCCGTAAGGTAGTTCTTCAACCGGTCCCAAGAGCCGCCTTGCTCCGGGAAACACAAGCTTTTCCACCGCAACTTGGCGGCATAGCGCACCGTGGAAGCCCGCTTGAGCTCGGCCAACTCGGCGTTGCCTGGGTTGGCGGCGGACAGCGCCCAGATGTTAGCAAGCGCGGGATTCTGCTCGGCAGCTTTCAAGGTGGACGCGAGGTGGTCCGCATCCACCACGAGGTCGCGCCAAGCAGCTTCCCGCTCGGCGACCGAAAGCTGGCGCAGACGGGCCCTGTACGGAAAGGCCGCGTCCGCCCGCCGCTCGTACTCGGCCTGCACAGCTTTGCTCAGTTCAGAAGCCGGGTCCTTGAGAGCCGTAACCACAGCGGGCACCGAGTGCGCGTTGGCAGCAGCAGTGGCGCCGGCTGCGATGGCGAGATCGCCGACCTCCCCTGATCTCGGCAGTGATCGCTGTCATGATGGCGCCCGTCGGCTCGAGGGCGGCAGCGATGGCTGCCTGCGCCGCTGCTTCCGCCATTGTGCCGTGGGAAACACTAGGACAGAACGAAAACAGGTCGTTGCGTTGCAATTGTTATCACTAGAGGGAACCTGAAACGGCTGCGGCCGAAGAGGGCTAAGTTGGGGAACGCAGGCGAAGAACTGACGCCGTCAGCGCCCACAAACGTACGTCTCATGTGTCACAAGCAGAACCCGAAGACACACTAATGGATGTGCGTTCATTTTCCTCGCGCTTGCGTTTGCGCCTGTTTGGCTCCCAGCTCTGCAGTAGCAAGTAAGTCAAGTCAGTCTTCGGGCCGCTGCAGAACGCAGAGCCCGAAGGGTACCTGAAAAGGTCCGAGCCGGCAGGCCACGACCGAATCCGGTGCCATGCCTGAAGCAGCTGTGGTCGGAACCACGGGGCGCCTCTATCCTCGGGGCACAGGAGAACAATCTTGGGCGCGTCCGGTGCTTGGAGGGCGTGGTTGAGAAACTCTAGCGTTGCTCTGAGAAGCTCTCTCGGCGGGTGTGCCCAGACCGTCTCTCCAGCCAGAGTTGCCTCGAATGCCGAATTTTCTGGCGAATGCCAAATCGGGGCCTTTGATGTAAGGCCTGCACGATCTGCAAACAAATCCAGTGTGAAACACACGCCCGTCCGCGACACGATATCATCAAAAATTCGCGGCCTAACACATGCTGTACGAAAAGGGTCGGAATTCCATCGCGCTGAGAACTGCATATCCCGGGAGCCCAAATCCGCAGCTCTGTTGGCTGCGCCGCTGATGTGCGCCGCGAGACCCCAGCAGGAGGCCCGCCGCTCAGCAGATTCCAGTTTCGCTGCTAACTTTTCCAACGTTGGGATGGCTCCATATCTCACGTTTGTGTAATGAACTGCGCATGTATTGTCGGTACGGAACAAGACGCGCCAGCCTGCAAATGCGGTGGGCTGATCTTCGATGCACTTCACAATCACCCAGAGCTCATTAAAATTTATGTCGATCTTTTCAAGCGGTATGCCTTCGTCCACGGCCAATGTACTTGGCCACAGACCTGACACAGAGACGCCCGAATGACATAAGTGATATGACCAGCCTGTCAGTCCAGCCGCGTCGGTTTCGACCACGCGAATGGAGCCTTCCTTGGCAAGCTGAGACCAACGGCCGTATTCTGGCGACTTGTGGCCCCAGTTGCTGAGCTGCCCGGCCAGATTGTGAAGCACCCGCCTTGGTGGAGACGCCAGAGCTTGGAGGCTCCACACCAAGTTTTTGCGGCTGAGTTCAGAGAGCTGGACCACTGGATTAGCTTGAGGACTGCGACTCCACAGCGTGTACACGCCTGCAGCGTTGAGATCAGCCCAGACAGGGTGTAGACGACGCCTTGCCTGTGGATATAACTCGCCCAAGTGAGAAGCCAGACCAGCCGCAGACGACAACTCTTTGGCCCGGAGCTCGCGAGCATCGTCGCGCTCCAAGACAGCCGCGATGCCCTTGCATGTCTTATCACATTTGTCCTGAGATACCGTAACCACCGCATTGATGGAATCGAATATCCATCCGATCCAGCACTGACGCGCGCACGGAGGCCGGATTCCCGTAGGCTTGCTGCTGACAGGGACGCCGACTTCAGCGAAAAAATCCACAGCCAACTCCAAACGGTTCCATGCGATTTCTTCAGTGAGTCCCTCTCCGAACATGTCGTCCACGAAATCAAGAAGGTCCACTTCGCGAGAGGACCGAAGAAGACGCAATAGTTCCTTAATACTGGTATCGTTCATGCCGGGAGCTGGAGCGAGTCCGAAAGGCAGATATTCATACCGGCCGTATTGGCGGCGAGCTGGACAATAAAATCCTAAGAGGTCGGCGCCGACAGGGTCGACCCTCCAGTTGAAGAAACAATCCTGGAGGTCGATGACGAACATAAAGCTGCCGTGCTGGAGGCGCGACACAGCCATGTCCAAAGTCCCGTATGCAACGCCAACTTCCGGGAGCCGCTCATTCACGCGACCTCGCCGCAGATCCAAAATCAGACGTGCTTTCCATCGATCCTCTTCTGGGAGCGAGCTGCCCACACCCTCCCTGGGCTTGAGCAGGAGGGCACAAGGATTGATGTTGAGACTTGGTGGGCGCTGTCCGCGCGGGAATAGGAAGACTTTTCCGAGTTGCTCTAATCTGTTCCACTCGGCCAACGCCCACGAATCATTCTGAGCAAGCGACGGGTGGTTGGGAACATGCCTTGGCGCAGTTGGCTGAGCCCCCAAGGCTTGACCATTTCGCCATTTGTCCAATAAGTCGGGCCGCGCCCCAAGCTCACGTAGTTTGTCTAGCCGTAGAGTGAGACCGCGAATGCCATCCCACCACGTCAGAGATAGATTTGCCTGGCGCACCTCGGCTTGCAGATGCGCCAACCTATCGCTCATGGGGGCGAGACAGAAGCTTATCTCGAACCCAAATGCTTACGGATCCCCTGTGCTGCACATGCTGTGGCCACTGGCAGGATGCTGCATATGACCCGATGATCTCCAGCAATGGCCAGTCCTTCCGATTGAATATCTTCATGTGAAAGCACTAGCCAGAAATGGCTGAGCGCCCGCGGCGCACGACACGTGACCGGCGCTGGAGGCGAGTTGCTGTTTATGGAAACAGCAGAAGAACCCTTCCGCCCCCTATCCCCCGCTGCGACCTGAATGCACCATCCAGGCCAGCAGAGGGCGTCATAGGGGCGCGGCAGTACAGACAACAGGGAAACCCCACCATCAGACTGAGCATCTCCGCTCAGAATTTGCAGCTGTGGCTGCACCCACATCAATCGGCGGGCACGCGGCGTCTGCTACGACATGTCTGGAATCTTTATTATTCCAGTTCACGGCCACAGCTGCGCCCACACATTCGCTGTCGAGTCAACGAGAAAGGATGGAGGTAACTGATTGATGGATGGTAGAGCGCCCGTTTTGGGCGATGCTGTCCTCCTGGACGGTTCGCGGGAAGGCTTACGCACGTTCCCCGCTACTTGCTGCCCTCGGCGGTGGACTGCAGCTCAGCAGAATGGCTGATTAGAGCCAGTCTTGAGAAAACATCCGACCTGGACGGCCGATTTGCGAAATCCGACATGGATAAATTTCCGCCGGAATCTGCATCAATTTCTAGCCTCCTGGGCCAGATTTCCACGAGCCGCACCAGAATTGAATTCTGAGTACGCTAGTGAAAAGGCGTCAGCATGGACTTTAGACCACGTGCGCCTTTGGACGCAGGGTCTCGGGGTCGGTCGGGGGCGGGCAAACACACCCGCCCCCGTTGTGTGCAGGTGGGGGGTTAGCCAATGCCCCCCCATCAAGGACTAGCTTCTGCCGCCTGCACACATCCGACCCCGAAAACCCCAATTGTGCGAAGCGAGGAGGAGTTTGTGAGTTTGGGAAAACCTGCGTTGCAGGATCCGGATGCACGGCGCGCTGGCGCAAACCCCCCTGACGAGGGAGCACGAGCCGGCCGTGCACCGCAACCCGAAAGCGCTAGCTCCGCGCCGTTCTGAGCGAGCGGGCGGCACCTGAGCGTCACAGGGTTGCCATACACCGCCACCCAAAAATGCTAGCTCCAACGCCGCTCTGAGCGAGCGGGCGGCACCTGAGCGTCACAGGGTTGCTCGGGACATCTGGATGCGCAGTGCGCCGGCGCAGATCCAGACGAGGAACCCGGCCGTGCACCGCCAACCGAAAATGCTAGCTAGCTCCACGCCGCTCTGAGCGAGCGGGCGGCGCCTGAGCGTCACAGGGTTGCTGGGCACATCTGGGTGTGCGGCGCGCTGGCGCAGACCCCCAGACGAGGGAGCCGACCGTGCACCGCAACCCGAAAGTGCCTGCTCCGCGCCGCTTTGAGCGAGCGGGCGGCACCTGAGCGTCACAGGGTTGCGGGGCACATCTGAGTGCGCAGTGCGTCTGCACAGGCCCCCAGACGAGGGAGCCGACCATGCACCGCCACCCAAAAGTGCTAGCTCCAACGCCGCTCTGAGCGAGCGGGCGCGTTGCTCGGGACATCTGGATGCGCAGCGCGGGCGCAAACCCCCAGACGAGGGAGCCGACCGTGCGCCGCCAACCGAAAATGCGAGCTAGCTCCACGCCGCTCTGAGCGAGCGGGCGGCACCTGAGCGTCACAGGGTTGCTGGGCACATCTGGGTGCGCGGTGCGCTGGCGCAGACCCCCAGACGAGGGAGCCGACCGTGCACCGCAACCCGAAAGCGCTAGCTCCGCGCTGCTCTGAGCGAGCGGGCGGCACCTGAGCGTCACAGGGGTGCGGGGCACATCTGAGTGCGCAGTGCGTCCGCACAGGCCCCCAGACGAGGGGGCCGACCATGCACCGCCACCCAAAAGTGCTAGCTCCAACGCCGCTCTGAGCGAGCGGGCGGCGCCTGAGCGTCACAGGGTTGCTCGGGACATCTGGATGCGCAGTGCGCCGGCGCAGACCCCCAGACGAGAAATCCGACCGTGCACCGCCACCCGAAAATGCTAGCTAGCTCCACGCCGCTCTGAGCGAGCGGGCGGCACCTGAGCGTCACAGGGTTGCTGGGCACATCTGGGTGCGCGGTGCGCTAGCGCAGACCCCAATAGAGGGAGCCGACCGTACACCGCCACCGGATAGTGCTAGCTCCACGCCGCTCTGAGCGAGCGGGCGGCACCTGAGCGTCACAGGGTTGCTCGGGATATCTGGATGCGCAGTGCGCCGCACAGGCCCCCAGACGAGGGGGCCGACCGTTCACCACCACCCAAAAGTGCTATCTCCACGCCGCTCTGAGCGAGCGGGCGGCGCCTGAGCGTCACAGTGTTGCTCCGGACATCTGGATGCGCAGTGCGCCGGCACGGCCCCCAGACGAGGGAGCGCGGCCCGACTGAAAACACTACCGACGACCTCCGCGGGAGCAGTGGGACGCGACAGACCCCGCTGCCTGACTGGGAGACACTGGGACAAGCCCAAATCCCCAGTCAGGCGATCGCCGAAAACCGAACCACCACCACCAGGGCGGGTGGGCGGGAAAAGCCGAACACCGAGCAGCCGGCACCAAGAAGACCGCCCCCAGCGGCCCACCGAGGGAGCGCGCCGCCAGTGACCAACACCGCGGGCACCATGGCCGCGAGCACACGGCCACCGAGCCCCCGAAAGGGAACTGCGGCGCCACCGCCCCCAAGGGCAAAGACGACGACGACGCCGACGACAGACAGACAGACAGACGGACAGACAGACAGACAGACAGACAGACAGACAGACAGACAGACAGACCGACGGACAACCGCGACCTCACCGAGGCCCCCAGGCGCGTGAGAAGCAACACCGCCGACGGGAAGCGCCGCCAGGCACCACCAGCTCCACCAGGAGCACCCACTTTGGGATAAGGCGAGTGAGCAAAGAAGCGGAGGAGCACATAGACAACTCCGGCCGCTCGTTGTTTTCTCGCGCTGAAAACGCTACGCGTTTTCGCGCGGAGAAAACACTACCGACGACCTCCGCGGGAGCAGTGGGACGCGACAGACCCCGCTGCCTGACTGGGAGACACTGGGACAAGCCCAAATCCCCGCTGCACCCAGACCTCCCAGGCGGAAGCTGACCACGCGTTGCCTGTGAAGCAAGAGAGAATCTTTTTGGAACCACAGCCAGGCCCAATGCACCAAGAAAGTTCACTCGCCGTCTGACGAGCTCGAATGCTCGACCAAAAATTCAGCTGCCTGCAGGGCCCCACGTGCCCGGGCACTGGCGTACGCAAAGGCAGTCAACCCACGCCAGCCTCCACTGTAGAAGAGGGCAGTCGGACCTCCTGCTTTGAGAGCATCCGAAGCCCAACCACGCCTGAAAGCATGCGTGCCCCACGCCTGCGGGGACCTCAGATTGCACGCGGCCGCTGCTAGTTTTAAGAAAGCCAGCGACTCGGAATAAGATATGTGTTGGAACGGTGGCTCTTTGGCCTCGACAACAGGCACTAAGGCGCACACGCCGCACAAAGACGGCCCCTGCGTCCCGCATATGCAGCCCCTGACCACTTCAACTGGCTCCTTGTAACATTTCCGCCGCAGAAATGTTACGATCACCTGCTTCTTGCCCTTGGCCTCCTTGATTCTAAGTGGGGCCAGGCTCGTACCAATAATCAAGGTTTCACTATAGCGCAAGGTGAAGTGGCGCGACACAACCCACGACCGAGCCACGTCCGGCCTGGATGCCGTCTCGGAAGCCCACTTTGCCAGGGCGCGCGTGTCTCCTGGCGAAGCCCTCAACTTCACACGGCGAGTCGCCGGATCCGTGGCCTTCTCAGCGCCCCGAATCAAGCGGGAAGTGTCCGCCAAAGGACCTGGTGAACTTTTCAACCAAGCCAACACTGTTCGAAGACGAGACACATACTGCGCTAACGAAGCTCCGCTCCGAAAGAGAGACACGAAGCAATCCAAGATGCACTCCTGAGGGGGCCAAGGCTCCACGCGCACCGTAGCCGCTGCCTGTCCCCACAAAACCACAGCAGACGCATAACCCAAGGCACTTTTTCGCCAGCCTTGAAACTCAATCCAGCATGCCCGCTCCGCGAAGACGGCGGCGGGAGCGGGGCTTCGTTGAGCTTCGCGAGCTTCAGCTGTTGGCGCCTGGCCAGGCATGTCCACGGGCGGCTCTGGCACTTTGTGGAGCACGCGTATGGCGTGTGCCAGTACCGGCGGCGGGGGGACACAACCCGATTGCCTTGCAGCCACTACCAGTCGCAATGCTGCGAGCGCTTGCGCCATTTCTTCGGCTGACGCCGAGGCTGGCGCAGCTGGACCCGCCAATGAACGCTCACGGCTGTGAGGCTGGCGGTCCGTCTGCGATTCCTGCACCGCTGGCTGCTGCATCCCCCTATCCGCTCGACCACAGAACAACAGAAAAACCTTGACGATGGCAACGTCCAGCTGGCCCAGAGCAGGCCAAACCTCCTGCGCCTCGAAAGCGTCCAACGAGCCAAAATCACTGAAGGAAGTCGCGCCGTCGCGTTGCAGACTTGCTGCAATGCCGTCCGCGTCATGGACGTCCTGCTTCGCGGCGCCACCGGCCCTCTGAAGCACGCTCGCCAATTCACCGCGCCAGCGATCCGCAGGATGGCCAGGACGTGGAAGGGAAGCGCCAGGCGGCAGTGCTGGCTCGCTGGCCTCAGGAAGCCCCTCTCGTAAGCGCTGCCATCGCGCCCGCTCTGCGTTGACAAAACTCAGCGCCATGTGCCGGCCTGCAACCCGCAATCTGTTCGAGCCGAAGGCTACGGAAGACAAAGCAGAAGTGCCAGGCAGAAGCCGCACGTGGAAAACTGAGTGCGCCTGCGCTGCGCATATTTTCCTTCCGCGGACACCCAGCCATTGCCGCCTTAGCTGTCCCAGGGGAGCGCTGGCCAACGCCAAGCCGTCTCCCGGAAAGACAAGCTGTCTAGTTCAGCGCGGCTCTGCTCTGCTTTACTTACGCGAGTAGGCCCATCTGCCAGATTCAACGCAGAAGGGACATAATGAGCGTGCATAAGCACACTTGCTGCAGCTAGATCGAACCAGATGGTGCCCAAAACTGCGTTGAGATCAGGCTGCCGGGAACTGCCACGCAAAAGTGCGCTCAACGCCGCTGTGTTGTCGATAAACACAATGAGCTCTGGTGACTCGACTCCTTGCTCCAAGAAAAGCCGCACGCCGCACAATGCTGCCACTAATTCCCAGAGGGTCACCTGCGTGCGCCTGGGCCGAGCCCAAGCCCAAGCTCTAGACGGAATCTTTGCTGCCGCCCAGACACGCTTTGACGGAGTTTGAAGCACTACAGCCAAGTTCCCTCCGCCAGTGGCGTCAGTGTACAGGATGCACCTCTGGAGCGGAGGTTGGCTGAACCGCACGAAAACGGAAGGGTCAGAACTTAAAAACCGTTCCCACCACTGCAGAGCATTGCGCACGCGAGCTGCCAGCGTACGTTTCCGTTGGCTGCTCTGCCAGAAGAGCGGTGCCAGAAAAACTCTCGCACCGCGGCCAAAAACCGTTGTGGCCCCCCAGCTAAGGCGACCAGCAAGTTTAGCAGCCTCTGCTGGCGCCAACGCGTCACTACGCAAAGCATCACGAATTTGCTGGAGCCACTTATTTTTCTTCTCGCACCCAATCCAAAACCAAATGCCCTCCAGGCAGGCCTTCGCCTCTACGCCTAACACGGTCATTTGTGTCGCCTCAGCAACTGCTTTGGATTCATCTAGCAGCCAGCCAAGCAAGTCCACGATCACTGTGCGCGCCAACCCCGCCGACCCTCGCGGACCCACCAAAGATCCGGGATCCGCGGCGCTCGCGCACGCGTCTGCGCCGAACAAATCGTCGACGAAACGCGGATAAGCAAGCAGAAATATACGGGCCAAAATTGCTTGCACCGCGCTACCGAATCGATGCCACGCAAACACAGAAGCCGCCGCGCCAAAAGGACAAGAGAGCAACTGTAATCCCTTGTCCTGCTGCGCAGCACTACTCCACGTGGCAACTGAAAACCGGAGATGGTTCTCCTGCACAGGAAGCGTCTTGAACGCACTCTTAAAATCATCCTTGCGGAAGAGCAGAGGCGAACCCCCCTCTCTGCAGCGTCAAAACAAGCCCGGGCCACACCAACAAGTGCATCGAGCGTGTCGTGACGCATTTCCTCTGGAATGCAAGTGGCAGAATTGAGACCGTTGCCACTGAAATCGTCGATCAGACGTACTTTCCTACTCCTCTGCCCGGCACGTTCCCGCCAACCTTCGTCGACAGGGAAGCGGACTGCAAGCAAAGCATCTACGGCGGAAAGCTTTACCCAAAAAGCTTTCCTCTGCGCAACCTCTTCTTTGCATTTGTTCTCAAACGCCTCCTCTACCGCGGGGCACAGCGACGCGCGGGCCCACACCTTGCACAAAGTGTCGGCGTTGATAGCGCGCACCGAAGATTCCAGCGCACTTACGGCCACTGGTTCGGACACGTGCCGCTTCGGAGGCATTATACCGGAAGGATTCAACCTACCTACGATCGGAAACCCGAAAGCTAAGTTATGTACAAGCTCTTTATCTGGCCACGCGATGCTCTCGAGCATCTCCGCGAGAAGCAGTAGATTCTTCCCCGGCCCTACCAGCTGCTGCACGTGCAGCGGTAATCCCTGCAGAATTTGCTCCCAGGGGACAGCCAGGTCACGTTTCCGCCCCTGCCAGTACACTAAAGCGTCAGCGCGCCATCTATGCAAAGCCCCCGGGCTGAGAGCCGAGGATTTTTGAATTGCATCCTGCAGCAAAGGGGGCAAGCAGCCCTCGCGCGCGACGTGCGGCAAAGACTGCGCCCATTTAAAATGCGCCGCAGGTGTCATAGCAGACCGGGCGTCCCGATCCTGTAGCAGAGCATGCACGGCCGAACGGATCTCGACAAGAAAATCCTTTCCACCACTACCTGGAAACTCGATTGTTTCCTCTGTACCCTGAGAAGAGCTCCCGTCGGAAACCTCGCTCAGTTGTTCCTCCACGTCTGTGTCGGGGAATCGTCCTTCCCCTCACTTGTTCCACCACTTGTCCTGCCAGGACTTGTTGCCCCGGTTGTTGCCATGGCCGCCCTTGCCTCCCTTGCCGTTGGAGTTGCCGCCGTTGCCAGAGCGCTTTGGCGACCTGGACCTCTTCTTCTTGGGGGTGCTCGGCGCGGGCCCAGCCCCTTTGTGCGCCTTGCCCTGGCCCTTCGGCGCCGCCCCGCTGGAGCTGGCATTGCCCCAGCCTCCGTAACCAGAGCTGCTGCCACCGTAAGTCCGGGAGCCTCCGCCGTGCTGCGCCTGGCCAGTGGTCGCCCGGCCGGTGGTCTCCTTCATCTTCTGAGATACTTTATCTTTGGCCTTCCGGGCCATGTCCTCGTCGAGCACGTTGAAGTAGTGCGAAAGCCGGTCCTCGCCTCGCTCGAGCGAGCGCGCCATCGCCTTACGCTGCAAGATGTCGTACTGATAAGCCGTCCGGACCCCGCCGTGTTCCTCAGCTATGTGGGTCAGATTGAACAGGTAAGCCAAAAGCTCCGTGGACGAGCACGCTTTCATCAGCACGCACTTCATCCCCCACTGGAACACGTGACCCATGAACGTAGCGTAGCTCTGATAATCGAGCTTCAACTCGTCCGCTCGGGCTTTCTTGTCGTCGAGCACATGCTTGAGCTTCTCCTCGATAGATGAACCAGTCGGTGGCGCAGCCACGACAGGCGTGCGCGACCATTCCGGTCGGTGGTGCGTCTGCAGACACTCACCGTCCGCGCTGCCGATCCACTTGCGCTGCTTCTCGGCGGCCACTTTGCCAGCATGCTCGAATTTGGCCAAGGTTTCTTCTGAAGGGAGCCCATCCGACGGGAAGTGCGCCAAACCCATTTCTTGGATCCGCTTGGCCAAATCGAAAGACAAACCCTTCTTTGCAGAGCCCGCCGCGGCCGTGTGAGACGTCGCCTGGACGAACTGCTGCACGGCATTGGCGAACACCGAGACCCCTGCAGCATCCGAATCCGAAGCCATCTTCATCTTGGACTGAAACCTGCCCTGCGCACGCAGAGCCAGCAACAGCACGGCAGGCGTCAAAACAAATTCTTTCCAACCCTCAGGGCCGGAAGAGGCGAAGGGCTTGTCGTGGAGCACCAAGCCAGTCTTGAGGGAGTCGCGGATGAAGTCGTCTGCGTAATCCTCCATCTGGACGCCCTGCACGACCTCTGCCATGGCACGCGCCGTGCCAGTGTAAAAGCGAAGGTCATGTTTAGCCTTGGCGTTTTCGTCTACAGAGCAGACGAACTTGGCGAACTCCAAAATATCTTCTGTGGAAGCGCCTGCGAATGCTCCCTGCGGGAGGCCGGCCAGGTCCGAGCTGATCTCATCTGCTGAGAACGAAGCCATGACGCAGCAGTACAGGACAGGAGCCTGCAGGTGATCTGCAACGCAGCTGCTGCACAGTAGCACTTGAGTGTGTGATTCGCCTGAGCCAACACAGCCACGGTGCTGCATGCTTGCGCGCATAACAACAATGACTGGCTGCAACGGATAAAAGCCGAACACCGAGCAGCCGGCGCCAAGAAGACCGCCCCCAGCGGCCCACCGAGGGAGCGCGCCGCCAGTGACCAACACCGCGGGCACCATGGCCGCGAGCACACGGCCACCGAGCCCCCGAAAGGGAATTGCGGCGCCACCGCCCCCAAGGGCAAAGACGACGACGACGCCGACGACAGACAGACAGACAGACAGACGGACAGACAGACAGACAGACAGACAGACAGACAGACAGACAGACAGACCAACGGCCCAGAGAGACCGACGGACAACCGCGACCTCACCGAGGCCCCCAGGCGCGTGAGAAGCAACACCGCCGACGGGAAGCGCCGCCAGGCACCGCCAGCTCCACCAGGAGCACCCACTTTGGGATAAGGCAAGTGAGCAAAGAAGCGGAGGAGCACATAGACAACTCCGGCCGCTCGTTGTTTTCTCGCGCTGAAAACGCTACGCGTTTTCGCGCGGAGAAACACCGCCACCCGAAAGTGCTAGCTCCACGCTGCTCTGAGCGAGCGGGCGGCACCTGAGCGTCACAGGGTTGCTCGGGACATCTGGGTGCGCAGTGCGCCGGCGCAGACCCCCAGCCGAGGGAGCCGACCGTCCACCGCCACCCGGATGTGCTAGCTCCACGCCGCTCTGAGCGCGCGGGCGGCGCCTGAGCTTCGCAGGATTGCTCCGGACATCTCGATGCGCAGTGCGTCGGCACGGGCCCCCAGACGAGAGAGCGCGGGCCGATTGAAACACGGGCACCCGGAAGTGCTAGCTCCACGCCGCCCTGAGCGAGCGGGCGGCACCTGAGCGTCACAGGGTTGCTGGGCACACCTGGGTGTGCGGTGCGCTGGCGCAGACCCCAGACGAGGGAGCCGACCGTACACCGCAACCCGAAAGCGCTGGCTCCACGCCACTCTGAGCGAGCGGGCGGCACCTGAGCGTCACAGGGTTGCTTGGTTGCGCCGACGGCGGGCGCTGATCTCGGCGGCGTGGGGACGATCAAAACCCCAACCAGGGGACCGCGAGACGCGCGGCACCACCCCCCGGGCCTGCCGCGTTGAGGTAAGGAGAAGAGAAGGAGGAATTTAGGAGGAGAATGGGTGTCCGCGAAAACCTCGCTTCCCGAATGCATAGCCTCCTAAGAAACTACGCGTGTGCGTGCGTGCGCGCGTGCGCGCGTGCGTGCGTGCCTGCGTGCGTGCGCGTGTGTGCGTGCGTGTGTGTGTGTGCGTGTGTGTTCTCTCTCTCTCTCTCTCTCTCTCGGTCTCTCTCTCTCTCTCTCTCTCTCTCTCGCTCTTTCTCTCTCTCTCTCTCTCTCTCTCTCTCTCTCTCTTTCTCTCTCTCTCTCTCTCTCTCTCTCTCTCTCTCTCGGCGCGCGGAACGCCGAGTGCCAAAACGCCGAAGAAAAAAACATTCACTTGTTACACGGGCTGAGGCAGTTCGAGCCCTGGCCTTCTCCCCGGCAGCCCACGGCCGGCGCAGGAGCTGGACGGCGCCGGCGCGCTGCCCGAGTTGCCGCAGCCCGAGCACTGGAGGGGCGGGGCTCGAGCGAAGCTGCGCGTCTGCGGCTTCGCGGGCTGTCTTCGTTTTTGTTCCGTGCTGCAGCACAGGCGGAGCTCAGGGGGCGAAGAAGAGCATGAAATAAACGTTTCCGCCGTCGGGGACGCCTGCCCCCCCCCCGGCGGTGTCACGCGGGGGCGTAAATTCTCCAGCCGCCCATGGATTGGCGCCCCCGACGGCGGCAAAAGTTAATTGTTTACCGATCTTCGCCCGCTAAGGAGCGAAAATCAGAGCAGGAAGAGGCACCCTTGCTGCTACCCTTCGGCCGTTTTCTCTTGTTTCGCTCTCCTGGGAGGCCTCGAAGTTCTGGTCCGAAGACACCCCGGGTGAGGTTCAGGGAGTAGAGGCATCGGTGCGTTTGAGTTTCTCTGGTAGGGTCCGAGTAGATGGAGTCGAAGGATCGCTCCGCATCGACGATATATCGACGATGTGGTTCGATTTGCAGCCAGGGCTTCTCCATGCCGATGGTGCCGATGCAGCGCCGACGTCGCAGATGCACCAGCGATGCGGCGCGGTCCTCCAGTCCCCTCTATGCAGACCCCATCTGCGAGACCTCTGAGCACAGGCAGAACGAAGCGCGAAGCGATGGGAGGCGAAGACACAGCGAGCACAGGAATCACTGTCTGGGCTGAGCCTTGGGATGGTGGGGGGACCTCTGCCCGAGGCGGGCGGCCGTGGGAGAGTGGAGGAAAGGGGATGGAACAACGAATCCAGAGGATGGAGGATGAGGATGGTGGGGGAGGAGGAGGAGGAGGAGGAGGAGGAGGAGGAGGAGGAGGAGGAGGAGGAGGAGGAGGGGGAGGAACACGAGGAGGAGCACGAGGAGGAGGAGGAGGAGGAAGAAGCACACTGTGGGTGCTTTGTTTCCACAGATGTGTGTGTGTGTGTGTGTGTGTGTGTGTGTGTGTGTGTGTGTGTGTGTGTGTGTGTGTGTGTGTGTGTGTGTGTGTGTGTGTGTGTGTGTGTGTGTGTGTGTGTGTGTGTGTGTGTGTGTGTGTGTGTGTGTGTGTGTGTGTGTGTGTGTGTGTGTGTGTGTGTGTGTGTGTGTGTGTGTGTGTGTGTGTGTGTGTGTGTGTGTGTGTGTGTGTGTGTGTGTGTGTGTGTGTGGTGTGTGTGTGTGTGTGTGTGTGTGTGTGTGTGTGTGTGTGTGTGTGTGTGTGTGTGTGTGTGTGTGTGTGTGTGTGTGTGTGTGTGTGTGTGTGTGTGTGTGTGTGTGTGTGTGTGTGTGTGTGTGTTTTCCCCACTGTGTGTTTTGTGTTTTGTGTGTTTTTTCCCACGGAGGATGAGGATGGGGGTTGGTGCCGGACGGGCTTAAGATCAAATGAATCCGTACCCGAGCGCTCTGGAACGCTCTGAATCGGCCGCGGCGCCAGATACATGGTCCAAACCCGCCGATGCTCAGGGACTTCTCTCCGGTCGCGGGCGACGACGACGAGGACGCCGCGGGAGTTGGGTGGTGTCCAGCTTTCCATGGTCATGCTCTTCCCGTCTCTCAAACTTGATCCTTGAGCACGTGAGATTCATCTGACCAAGTTGGGTCATTTAAGTGTTGTATCGTTCGTAAATCGGACTCTGTTGTGGGCGCGTGGCGATGAGTATCAGGATGGATGATGGCGGACGAGGAAAGAGGACGGCAAATGAGGATGGAGGAGGATGATGTGCGAAGATGAGAGGATGAGGATGGAGGATGAGGATGGGGATGCATTGATGATGGACGGAAGAGGATGGAAATTCTGATGAGGGCGACGGTGTGGGAGGCAAGGCATTTATTATTTTCTCTCTCTCTCTCTCGTTCTCTGTGTGTCTCACCCTTTTTCCTCCTATATGTATACATGTCTATATGTATGTAAACACATATAAGTGCATATATATGTGTACAAACATATGTATAAAAATATATTATAAATAGGTGTATGCATACATATATGTATGTGTATAAGTATATGCATGTGCAAGTGCATGTGCGTATGCATATACATATGCATATGTATATGTACATGCATGTGTATATGTAAATGTACATGTATGTATAGATATTCAGGTATATGTACATCCGTTTGTATACGTGCATGTATATGTATAGGTATAGGTATGCATGCATGTACTTGTATATTCGTTCATATATGTATATATGTATTTGTGTTTGTATATGTGTATGTTCATGTATGGTGATAAATATAGGTATTTGCGTATGCGTATTCATATGCATATGCATGTGCATCTGATCATATATATATATATATATATATATATATATATATATATATATAGATATATAGATATATATATATATATATATGAGACATATCCCTGGCTACGGGGTCTGGGGCCCCGGCTCAAGGATCTCCACTGCGCATGGCCGCCCCGGGGCCCCCTGCGCCTTCCAAGACCGCCCCAAGACAGTCCCAAACACGACAAGAGGATGCTAGGAGACTTTCGATACGGTCCAAGATAGCTTTTCGTAGTTATTTTGGCTCAAGACGTTCTTTCTCACGCAATTTGGTTGGAGGTGTCGTTTCATCGCGTGTCCTGACTTCGGATCGCATTGGTTCAACATGGTGTCATCATTAAGGGCGATCCAAAGCGTCGTGGAGGCATATGTCTCCAGCGTCGCGCCAATCATGTCGACCTTTGCCTTCTTGACCCTGGTGCCGTGGAGCTCGCAGGAAAAGGCAGCCAACGTGCTGGCAACTGGGGAAGGTTGTGGAGAGGTGAGTTCGGAAAGCATCACTCGTATAGTGGAGCAGCTCGAGGTCGTGTTCGTCGTGTCCGTATACAGGGCGACGAGGGAGAACAGGGGCGCGTGATATCTCTTGGACTATCTGGGGACGTCGCACCCCGACGCGCTCGTTTTCTTGCTGCAGCTGCCAGACATGTTGGATCCCGAGCTGGCCAAGGACTACAGCAGTACGCTGATGGCGCGACAGGACGAGATCTACAGCTTTGGGGCGCAGGGCGTGCTGATGGAGCTGGAAATTGACCCGGAGGGGCTGCGACAAAGGTTAAGTTTGGAGCTCATGGGGAACGACGCCATCGAGCAGCGCGTGCGGGCATACAAGGGGCACGCGCGACGAGGATCATACAATCGCGGATGCGAGACACGGCACATGGCAATGGCGCCAAGGCGCGGAGGCCCGGGAAGAGTGGGGGGAGCACGCGGGGTAGATGGGCGCAGGGGAGGAGCGGGGGAGGGCGCACGGTCGGAATAAGGCGAAGGGGGCCCAGGGAAGGCGGGGGGTGCACGAGGGAGCAAGCGCGGAAGCTCGGAGAGGGTGGGGGAAGCACAGGAGCCAGGGGAGGGGGGCGCAGGGAAGGAGCGGGGAGAGGGCGCACGATCGGAATAAGGGGAGGGGGGCCAGGGGAAGGCGGGTGGAGCACGAGGGAGAAGGCGCGGAAGCCCGGAGAGGGCGGGGGCGCGCAGGGAAGCACGGACGCAAGAGGAGGGAGGCGCAGGGGAGGAGCGGGGGGGGGGGAGCGCAAGGTCGGAATAAGGAGAGGGGGGGGGGGCCCGGGGAGGGCGGTGGAAGCACGGGGAGAAGGCGCGGAGGCCCGGGAAGGATGGGGGGAGCACCGGGGCAACGGGAGAGGGGCGCAGGGGATGAGCGGGGGAGGGCGCACGGTCGGAATAAGGGCAAGGGGCATCCGGGCAGACGGGGGGCACGGAGGCAAGAGGAGGGAGGCGCAGGGGAAGAGCGGGGGGAGGGCGCACGGTCGGAATAAGGTGAGGGGGGCCAGGGGAGGGCGGGGGGAGCACGGAGGGGAGGAGTGGGGGGGTGCACGGTCGGAATAAGAAAAGCGGGGCTCGGGGACGGCGGGGGCAGCACGGAGGGGAAGGTGCGGGGGCCCGGGGAGCGTGGAGGGAGCACGGGGGCAAGAGGAGACAAACGCAGGGGAGGAGCGGTGGAGGGGAGCGCACAGCAGGAATAAGGGAAGGGGGGCCCGGGGAAGGCGGGGGGAGCGGGGGACAGCGGGGGAGCCCGGGGGGCGCGGGGGGGGAGGGCGCACGGTCGGAATAAGGGGAAGGGGCATCCGGGCAGACGGGGGGCACGGAGGCAAGAGGAGGAGGGCGCAGGGGAGGAGCGGGGGGGGGGCGCACGGTTGGAATAAACGGAGGGGGGCCCGGGGAGGGCGGTGGCAGCGTGGAAGGGAAGAGCGGGGGGAGGGCGCGCGGAGGGCGGTGGGAGCACGGAGGAGCAGGCGCGGGAGTCCGGGGAGCGTGGGGGGAGCACGGGTGCAAGGGGAAAAGGGCGCAGGGGAGGAGCGGGAGAGGAGGGGCGCACGGTCGGAATAAGGGGAGGGGGGCTCGGGAAAGGCGGGTGGAGCGCGGGGGAATAGGCGCGGATGCGGGGGGCGAGGAGGACGGGGGCAAGAGGAGGAAGGCGCGGGGGAGAGCGGGGGGAGGAGGGGGGGCGCACGGTCGGAATAAGAAGTGGGGGGGGGCTCGGGGACGGCGGGGGCAGCGCGACGGAGGAGAAGGTGCGGGGGCCGGGGAGCGTGGAGGGAGCACCGGGGCAAGGAGAGAGAGGCGCAGGGGAGGAACGGCGGGTGTGGCGCACCGTCGGAATATGGCGAGGGGGGCCCAGGGAGTGCGGGGGGAGCACGGGGGACAGGGCGCGGGGGCGTGAGGAGGGTGGGGGGAGCTCAGGGGCAAGGAGAGCGGAGCGCAGGGGAGGAGCAGGCAGGGGGGGCGCACGGTCGGAATAAAAGGAGGGGGGCCTGGGGAGGACGGTGGGAGCTGAAGGGAGGAGTGGGGGGAGGGCGCACGGTCGGAATAAGGGGAGGGGGGCCCGGGGAGGGCGGGGGGAGCACGCAGGAGCAGGCGCGGGAGTCTGCGGAGCGTGGGGGGAGCACGGGTACAAGGGGGGAGGGGCGCGGGAGCACGGTCGGAATAAGGGGAGGGGGGCTCGGGACATGCGGTGGGAGCACGGAGGAGAAGGCGCGGAGGCCCGAGGGAGCACGGGGGCAAGAGGAGACAAGCGCAGGGGAGGAGCAAAGGGGGTCGCACGGTCGGAATTCTGGGGAGGGGGGCCCGGGGAAGGCGGAGGGAACACGGGGGACGGCGGGGGAGCTCGGGGGGCGTGGGGGGAGCACGGAGGCATCGGGAAAATCTCTGCGTGCGGCCACGCTCAAAACGCGCGGGTCGGCGCCCCCGCGCCCGCATTGGGCGGAGAGACAACCGGCGCCGCCAGGCAGGGCCCGACTGGACTTCTCCAATGGCCCCGCCTGGCAGGGACGCCGCACCCGCACCAGCGCCCAGAAAAGCAACAGGGTGGCAGCGGGTGGGTTACAAAGCAGCCTGCGCCGCGCACGCGGCCGCGTGGCAACGAGAACCCAGGAGCAGCAGTGGCCCCGGGAGGCGGTGGCGACGAGGAGGCCCGTGGCGACGAGGAACCGTGGCGACGAGGAGGCCCGTGGCGACGAGGAGCCGTGGCGACGAGGAGCACCAGCAACGCCCTAAGCTCCAGAATGCACGGCGGAGCCAGGATGGCGACGAGGAAGGGCAGCGGCGACGAGGAGCACGAGACGCAACCCGAGCGCCCAAGAGCACGGCCAGGCGCGCCCGTACCCGCACAGGGGCACCACTGCCACCGCCAGCCAAAGGCGCGGTTATCCTCGCGCACTCGCGGCAGAGGGAGGAGAAGGGCAAGTGGCGTAGCATCCCCACGCCCAAATCCACCAGCCGCACGCGGCCACCGGCTGTAAGCACAACGATCCGCCGCGCCACGGGGGGCACTGCCAGGCAGTGAACCAGCGCGATTCCCCTGAGGCCACCGAGGCCAGGAAGCGAGGAGACCACTCGAGTCCTCCTGGAGATTTTCCTGCCCCCCAAACCGCTGCACGATTTAGGGGCGATGAAAATCTCTGCGTGCGGCCGCGCTCAAAACGCGCGGGTCGGCGTCCCCGCGCCCGCATTGGGCGGAGAGACAACCGGCGCCGCCAGGCAGGGCCCGACTGGACTTCTCCAATGGCCCACCGCATCCAGGAGGGCACAGCCTGGCGGCCACGTCGCCATTGCATAGCCGAAGGCAGCGACCCCCCGCCATCCACCCACTGGACGACACCAAAAGGGCCCAAGGCCGCCAGGAGGGCTGGGGCTTGCGGCGAGAGCCGAGGAGGCACGCCTCGGATATGAATGTTTTCCACGACGCCCAACGCATGCGAGCGTGCCTAGCCGCTCTCGCCGCCACTCGACTCTGAGTGCTCGACCAGCCACTCAGCAGCCGCCAGGGATCCTCGGGACTGCGCAGTAGCATACCCGAAGGCAGCCAGGCTTCTCCAGCCGCCCGACCAGAAGAGCGCTGAAGTCCCCCCAGCCCGCAGGGCATCATCTGCGAACCCCCTGCGAAACGCGTGGGTCCCCCAGTGCTGAGCGTTCACAAAGTGCAACGCTGTAGCCGCCGCCTTGAGGAAAGCCAGCGCCTCCGAGTACCGTACGTGCGAAAAAGGCTCCGGGCACTTCTCGGCCGCCTGCCGCAGCGCACACACGCCGCACAAGGATTGTGTCCTCCCGGTGCAAAAATGCCGCGAAACTGCCCGCGACCATCCGATATCTGGGCGGCCCGCCTTTCTGGCCCAAGCTACAAGTTCGCGAGTCTGGGCAACAGTAGCCCAAACGCGAGACCTCGTCTGGCCTGCCATGGCCTTTTCGGCGCCCTTCACGAGCCGGGTAGTATCTGCGAGATAGCCAGGCGAAACGCGCAGCAGCGACAGCACAGACCGAATGTGCGAGAGATATTGCCCCTATGTGGCACTGCTGCGGAACAGCGAACAAAATGCACAAGCTGACCCATACGACGGTGGCCATGGTTCCTCGCGGGCCAAGCCTGCTGCCTCGCCCCAGATCTGCACCGCGCTGGCGTACTGGGGGGCGCTCCTCTTCCAGCCTGCGAATTCGAGCCAAGTGGCCTGCGCATCGTAATCCGCCGCTGTGCCAGTGTTCACTCGAGCTCTCTTTGCAGCTGCTCGAGGGGCATGCGCCTGCTGGGAGAACGGATTCGCTGGCAGCCGGCCCATGTCTCGGATGGCACTAGCCAGCACGCCTGGAGGCAAGTACTCGCACCGGCGCCTGGCTTGCGCCACCAAGGCTAAAGCTGCCATGCTGCTGGCCGCGGCCGGCGCCGCTGCCTGCCCAGAAGCTGCCGCCAGATGCCCCGTCTGCCCAGGCTGCCCGTCTCTTGCCGGAAGCGGAGCTCCGTGCGAGGCCATCGCTGGCTGCCTGCTTCGTCTCTCTCTGGCGATTTCCGCCTCGCAAAGCTGCAGAAATCTCCCAACGAAAGGTGCAGAGCAACCCGCCAACGGCGTCCACACCAACCGGGCCTCGTCGACGTCGATGCCGGCGAACTCATACACATCTCTGGCGCCAAAGCCAACCAGCTCTGACCAGAGAACGTCCACAACCACCCCTGGCGGGTGAGCACTGGCAGCCTGTCTGACCAACGCTCTCAAACTGCACCCCTCCTGATCCTGTGGCTCTGCGCTCTGCTCGGAGCTGGCAGCGCTCGGAGCTGGCCCTGCAGCGCCATTGTCGCGGGCGGAGCTGGACTGGACGCGCTCCCCGAAGGTGTCAGCCCGGCTTTTGTCGAGAAATTGGAGCATGGCTTGCACCGCCAGCCTTCTTCGAACCAAACCGGCTACTGACTACTGCTGCCCGATGCCAGCGGGACACGACGAGCAACGGCGACCACGCAACAGATGACGATGCAGAAATCGTCTCATTTTTTTTTTGCCGCCAGGTGAACGTTTCAGACTAGAGCCACGGGGCGTCTGGTGGGCAGCTCCACGGAACGTCCGTAAAGCCTGCCGCCTGCATTGCCTCCAGCGCTGCAGCTTTTTCCCGCGGCCTCGTGGGTGCGTCTGCTAGATTTAAATGGCTCGGAACGTAGAAGCTATATAAAAGCATTCCAGCCCTGGCCACGCAAAGCCAGAGGTCGCCGATCAGATCGTTCCAATCAGGCTGCCTGGAAGAGCCCCGCGCGAGAGTGCCAAGGGCTGTCTGGTTGTCCACAAAAAGCAGAACTTCCAGATCACCGAGCTGCTCGCTTAACAGCCAGTGGAGAGCACAGATGGCAGCCATTAATTCCCACGTTGCCACCTGGTTCTTCCGGTAACGTGCCCAGCGCCACACTGCGTCGGGCACGGCGGACGCAGACCACAGACGCCGGTCCGGCAAGCAGATGGCCCATGCCAAACTGCCACGTCCAGTAGCGTCCGAGTAAACAATGCACCGGCGTCGCGCCGCCGGGGACGAGCACAGCGCTGTGCGCCGCGGCACGCCCTCGAGGAAACGCAGCCACCACTGCAGTGACCGCGCGACCCGCCCAGTCAGGGCTGAAGAGTTACCGGACGCTTGCTTGAAAAGTGGCGCCAAATGCACCCGCGCCGCCCGGCCGAAAACTGCGGAAGCACCCCAACTAAGCCGCCCGGCCAACTTCTTAGCCTCAGCTGGGCGCAGCCGGTTTCGCTTCAAAATCGCGCGAATTTGCGAATTCCATTGAGAGAGCTTGGCCAGGGCAATCTGCAGATGGATCGCCTGCGCATCGGAATCCACAGAGACCTCCACTCCCAAAATGGACGCGGATGTTGCATCCGACACCCGCTTGGAGGCATCAAATTCCCAGCCAAGCAACTCCTCCACAACATCGCGCGCGACCTCGCTGGCACCAGCCGGCGCGGCAAGGAACGGCGCGCCTGGGACGACTGGGTCTGCGCCGAATAAATCGTCAACGAACCTGAGGAACACAACGGAAAACAGGCGAGCCAGAACTGATCTGATTGCCGCTCCGAAGCGCCCGCAATTGTAGACGGGCGCCACCGCGCCGAAAGGACGGGCCAGAAGTTGCAGCCCCAGCCCGCGGCTCTCGGCCGAGTCCCACGTCACCACCGCGAAGTGGAGATGGGAACTAGCAAGCGGGAGGTCTTAAAAGCACTAACGAAGTCCTCCTTGCGTATCGCGGCTCCGCCGAGTCCTGCTTCGAGAACCGCGCAAAGGACTGCCAAGAAACGGTCTAGCGTGTCCTGTTGGATGGTTTCACCCACAGACACGGCGGCATTTATAAGAGATGCCGAAAAATCGTCGATGCACCGCACTTTGCGAGAGTGACCTTTCCAGCCCTCGTCGGCTGGAAACCGCGCAGTGAGGACGCAATTGCCAGGCAAAGATCGCCACCTCGCATGGCCGTCGCTGACCTCCTGTTCGCATTTTGCTACAAAGAGCGCTCGCACCGAGTCCTCCAGACCCGCTGGCCGCCGAACACGGCAGAGCGTCTCTGCGTTTAAGGCATCATCAGCCTGCGCGCGTAAACTCGACGCCGACTGGGAGCACTCCCCAAACGGAATTTGGGGAAGCACGCCACTGCGCGGAATCTGGCCAAGAAGCGGAAATCCATTCCGAAGATTCGCTGCGAGACAAGCGTCGGGCCACGCAATGGCTTCGAGCATCTCGCTGATCACAAGCAAATTTTTCTTCGGACCGCGCGGGCAGCAGCCCGAACTCACGCGCCCAAAGTGGGTCCAGCACACGCTTGCGCTCACGCCAGTGCGCGAGACTGCCGGCCCGAGCCTGCGCCAGCAGTTGCCCGTCAAGGCTGAGGGCGGAAGAGAGAGAGGCAGCGATGGACTCCGGCACCTCTGGCAGACCGTCGCCCGCAGGCAATTAATTGCAGAGCCCACTCTAAATGATCCAATGGGCCGAAGCTTGCGACTGCCGGATTCTGCAGAAAGCTATGCACAGCACCCCGCAGCCTGGCCGCAGCCAGGGAGTCGGGATATTCCGAGTGAAACGTGCCTGCCCCGGCCTGGCCGATCAAAACGCGGCCGCCTGCAGGTGCGGTTGATTCGCCATCAAAATGGGCGTCTGCGCCGGGTCCGCCAGAAACGCGGCCGGCATCGCATTCAGGCGTGCTGCGCAAACCTCCATCAAAGCAGGAGGAAGCTGCACTAGAGCCACTGCGACTGCTCTGGCGGCTAGAACCGCCTCACTTCTTCTTCGACCAGCCACCCTGCTGCCAGCCACTCTGCTGCCAGCTGCCCTGCTTGCGCCCCCACGGGCTGCGCGAGCGGGGCGGCACTGCCGGAGACAACGACCTCTTGGAGCTGCTGCCCGGCGCGGACTCGTGACCCTTCCAGTCAGCCTTGCCGGGCTTGCCACCCTTACCGCCTGCCTTGCCGGCTGCCATCCTGGCCGCGTCGGCGGCGCGGCCGTGCACCTTGTCCTTGGCCTCCCGCAAAGTGTCCTGGTGCAGCTTCGAAAAGTAAACGTTCCACTCAGGATCGCCGTTCTCGAGGCCCTTGGCCATGTACGTGCGCGCCAGAATGTCATACTGGTACGCCGTGCGGACCCCCCCATGCTCCTCGACCACTTTGGTCAGCAGCATCGTGTATCCAAGAATCTCCAAGGGAGTCGCAACTTTCATCAACATGAGCTTGACGCCCCAGTCCATCACGTGGGCATGGAACGTCGAATACCCAGGGTCGTCCAGCTCAGTGGCCGCGCGCGCCCGTTTGAACTCCGCCATCTGGCGGTGGCGGTCGGCCACCGAGCCGTCGCCAATTGGCACGTCGACGCGAGGAATCCTCGACCACGAGGGCCGGAAGTTCCTCTGGAGGTCCTCGCCGTCGGCGCTGCCGACGTACAGCCGACCTTTTTCTTTAGCCACGCGGCCGGCGGCTTCGAAGACAGCGAGGTTCTCCTCCGACGGGAGGCCGTCCTTTGGAAAGGCCTCCATCTTCAGCTCCTGGAGCCGCGCCTTCAAGTCGAAAGAGAGCGCCTTGACCGAGCGCTTGTGGCTCGCAGCCTGCGCCTCCAAGTGCTCCTTCATGGTGTCTGCCAAGGTCGCCTCTGGAGTCGGAGCTGGCGGCTCCGCTGCGGCGCATACCTGCGCAGGCTGGACAATCCAGCTCTTGAACTCCGCTGATTCTGCCTCTGCTGTGCACTGCGCCTCCTGCGCTTTAATAGCGTCACCAATCATGCCTCGCATGGACGAGTCGGCATAGTCAAGCGGGGAGACAGATCCCATCTTTTCTGCCACCAGCCGACCAATGGGCAGGTACCAGAACAGATCATGCCTCGCCTTCGGTGTCGGGTCGATCGACGCCACGAAGGTGCACCACTCGACGGCTGCATCGAAAGTGGCCCTGCACAGCGCTCCTTCCGGCAGGGCGCGCACGAAGGCACACACCTCCTCGCATGCAAAGGACATCACGTTGGAGACGCGCAGTGAGTCAGAAGGAGGCGTTCGGCGCAGAACGAAGAGTCACGCTCGAGCCCAAACAACTCCGGAACACCCGAGCAGGTGCCCAACGTGGGAAGTCAGAACGCCTGGCAATGATGCGCCACGGCCTGCAGAGCAGCCTCCTACAGGACTGTTGCACCACGGACCACAGGACCACGGGGGCAGCCTCCCTTGGGGCACCCGCGCCACGCTGCCCGGGCAACCGAACAAGACAAGCGGAGCAGTCACCTGCAGGACTGTTGCGGCACTGGCCTCCCGCACGGCCTGCAGAGCAGCCTCCCGCAGGGCTGTTGCGCCACAGACCACAGGACCACGCACAGCAGCCCCTAGGGCGCCTGCGCCACGCTGCACGGGCAACCGAACAAAACATGCCGAATAGCCTCCCGCAGGACTGTTGCGGCACCGGCCTCCCGAAGGGCCTGCAAAGCAGCCTCCCGGAAGGCTGTTGCGCCACAGACCACAGGACCACGCGCAGCAGCCACCGGGGCCCCTGCGCCACGCTGCACGGGCAACCGAACAAGACATGCCGAACAGCCTCCCGCAGGACTGTTGGCACTGGCATCCCGAAGGGCCTGCAAAGCAGCCTCCCGCAGGGCTGTTGCGCCACCGACCACGGGACCACGCACGGCAGCCACCGGGGCCCTGCGCCACGTTGCACGGGCAACCGAACAAGCCAAGCAGAGCAGTCTCCCGCAGGACTGTTGCGGCACTGGCCTCCCGCAGGGCCTGCAGAGCAGCCTCCCGCAGGGCTGTTGCGCCACCGACCACAGGACCACGCGCAGCAGGCACTGGGGCCCCTGCGCCACGCTGCACGGGCAACCGAACAAGACACGCAGAGCAGTCTCCCGCAGGACTGTTGCGGCACTGGCCTCCCGCAGGGCATGCAGAGCAGCCTCCCGCAGGGCTGTTGCGCCGCGGACCACAGGACCACGCGCAGCCGCCAAAGCAGCCTGCGCCACGTTGCACGGGCAACCGAACAAGCCAAGCAGAGCAGTCTCCCGCAGGACTGTTGCGGCACTGGCCTCCCGCAGGGCCTGCAGAGCAGCCTCCCGCAGGGCTGTTGCGCCACCGACCACAGGACCACGCACAGCAGCCACTGGGGCCCCTGCGCCACGCTGCACGGGCAACCGAACAAGACACACAGAGCAGTCTCCCGCAGGACTGTTGCGGCACTGGCCTCCCGCAGGGCCTGCAGAGCAGCCTCCCGCAGGGCTGTTGCGCCACGGGCCACAGAACCACGCACAGCCGCCAAAGCAGCCTGCGCCGCGCACGCGGCCGCGTGGCAACGAGAACCCAGGAGCAGCAGTGGCCCCGGGAGGCGGTGGCGACGAGGAGGCCCGTGGCGACGAGGAACCGTGGCGACGAGGAGGCCCGTGGCGACGAGGAGCCGTGGCGACGAGGAGCACCAGCAACGCCCTAAGCTCCAGAATGCACGGCGGAGCCAGGATGGCGACGAGGAAGGGCAGCGGCGACGAGGAGCACGAGACGCAACCCGAGCGCCCAAGAGCACGGCCAGGCGCGCCCGTGCCCGCACAGGGGCACCACTGCCACCGCCAGCCAAAGGCGCGGTTATCCTCGCGCACTCGCGGTCAGAGGGAGGAGAAGGGCAAGTGGCGTAGCATCCCCACGCCCAAATCCACCAGCCGCACGCGGCCACCGGCTGTAAGCACAACGATCCGCCGCGCCACGGGGGGCACTGCCAGGCAGTGAGCCAGCGCGATTCCCCTGAGGCCACCGAGGTCAGGAAGCGAGGAGACCATTCGAGTCCTCCTGGAGATTTTCCTGCCCCCCAAACCGCTGCACGATTTAGGGGCGATGAGAAGGGCACAGGGGAGGAGCGGGGGGAGGGCAAACGGTCGGAATAAGGAGAAGGGGCATCCGGGCAGACGGGGGGCACGGAGGCAAGAGGAGGGGGGTGCAGGGGGGAACGCTGGAGGGGGGCGCACGGTCGGAAGAAGGGGAGGGGGGCCCGGGGAGGGCGGCGGGAGCACGGAGGAGCAGGCGCGGGAGTCAGGGGAGCGCGGGGGGAGCACGGGTACAAAGGGAGAGGGGCGCAGGGTAGGAGCGGGAGAGGAGGGGCGCACGGTCGGAATAAGGGGAGTGGGGCTCGGGAAATGCGGGTGGAGCGCGGGGGAGAGAAGGCGCGGAAGCTCGGGGAGCGTGGGGGGAGCACGGGGCGAAGGGAGCAGGGCGAATGGGAGGAGCAGGGGGGCAGGTGCACAGTTGGAATAAGAGGAGGGGGGGTCGGGGACGGCGAGGGAAGCACGGGGGAGAAGGGCGCGGGGGCGCGGGGAGGGTGCGAGGAGGACGGGGGCAAGAGGATGGAGGCGCAGGGGAGAGCGGGGGGGAAAGAGGGGGCGCACGGTCGGAATAAGGAGTGAGAGGGGCTCGGGGACGGCGGGGGGAGCACGACGGAGGAGAAGGCGCGGGGGCCGGGGAGCGTGGGGGGGGCACCGAGGCAAGGAGAGAGGGGCACAAGAGAGAGCAGCAGGCCCAGCCAACAGCACCGGGCCAGCAGCACGACCACCAGTACGACCACCAACACCTCCACCAACCACGACCACCAGCACGACCTGCCAGCACCACCAACCACCTGCACGACAACCAGCACAACTAGCAGCACGACCACCACCAGCACAACCACCAGCACAATCACTACCAACCACCAGCACCACCACCAGCAGAACCACCAGCACAACGACCTGCACAACCACCAGCACGACCACAGCACGACCAGCCACCAGCACGGCCACCAGCACCTCCGCAAGCACGACCACCAGCACAACCACCAGCACGACCACCAGCACGACCAGCCACCAGCACGGCCACCAGCACCTCCGCAAGCACGACCACCAGCACAACCACCAGCACGACCACCAGCACGACCAGCCACCAGCACGGCCACCAGCACCTCCGCAAGCACGACCACCAGCACCTCCGCAAGCACGACCACCAGCACAACCACCAGCGCAACCACCAGCAGGACCACCAGCACGACCACCAGCAGGACCACCAGCACGACCACCAGCACGACCACCAGCACGACCACCCAGCGCCACCAACCACAAGCACGACAACCAGCACAACCAGCAGCACGACCACCAGCACAACCACTACCAGCGACCAGCACGACCACCAGCACATCTTTCGGCACGACGACCAGCACAACCACCAGCACGACCACCAGCACGACCAGCCACCAGCACGGCCGCCAGCACCTCCACCAGCACGACCACCAGCACAACCAGCACGACCACCAGCACAACCACCAGCACAACCACCAGCACAACCACCAGCAGGACTACGAGCACGACCACCAGCAGAACCGCCAGCAGGGCGCACGGTCGAAATAAAGCAGTGCGAGATCACACCGGTAGGTATGATGATAAGGGGAGGGGGGCTCGGGGGCGGCGGGGGGAGCACGGAGGAGAAGGCGCGAGGGAGCACGGGGGCAAGAGGAGACAAGCGCAGGGGAGGAGCGGCGGAGGGGGGCGCACGGTCGGAATAAGGGAAGTGGGGCCCAGGGAAGGCGGAGGGAGCACGGGGGACAGGGCGGGGGAGCTCGGGGGGCGTGGGGGGAGCACGGAGGCATCGGGAGAAGGGCGCAGGGGAGGAGCGGGGGGAGGGCGCACGGTCGGAATAAGGAGAAGGGGCATCCGGGCAGACGGGGGGCACGGAGGCAAGAGGAGGGGGGTGCAGGGGAGGAGCGGTGGAGGGGGGCGCACGGTCGGAATAAGGGGAGGAGGGCCGGGAGAGGGCGGTGGGAGCACGGAGGAACAGGCGCGGGAGTCCGGGGAGCGTGGGGGGAGCACGGGTACAAGGGGAGAGGGGCGCAGGGGAGGAGCGGGAGAGGAGGGGCGCACGGTCGAAATAAGCGGAGATTCTGAGGAGGCTGTGCATTCGGGAAGCAAGGTTTTCGCGGGCACCCTTCGTTCTCCATTTGCTTCGCTCCAGGCTGGTTGGTTGGTTGGCATTGGCTGATCAGGAGTGTCTTTGCATCGATTCTCTCCAGGATGATCATTGCCTGTCCAAGAGTTACCTCTTGTTACTTTTCCATTGCTTCTGAATCGATGGATTCCTTGCGCGCAGGCCCAGGGGATGCTGCCGCGCGTCTCGCGGTCCCTCTGGTTGGGGTTCGGATCGTCCCCACGCAGCCGAGATCCATGTCCTCTGTCGACGCAGTCCCCGCGTTCTCTGTCTTGGGGCGCTCGGGCCAGACCTCGTCGCTCATTACTCAGCAATCCTGGGACGCTCAGGCGCCGTCCGCTCGCGCAGAGCGGCATGGTGCTGTGCATCTTGGGTCGCGGTGCGCGGCCGCTGCCGTCGCACCGTGCGCTCAGTCGCGGGACCAAGCAACCCTGTGACGCTCAGGTGCCGTCCGCTCGCGCAGAACGGCATGGAGCTATGCATCTTGGGTTGCGGTGTGCGGCCGCTGCGCCCGCGCACCGCACCGTGCGGACCAGGCAACCCTGTGACGCTCAGGTGCCGTCCGCTCGCGCAGAGCGGCCGCACACCCAGATGTGCCCAGCAACCCTGTGACGCTCAGGTGCCGCCCGCTCGCTCAGAGCGGCGTGGAGCTAGCACTTTCGCGTGGCGGTGCACGGTCGGCTCCCTCGTCTGGGGGTCTGTGCCGGCGCACCGCGCGCCCAGATGTGCCCAGCAACCCTGTGACGCTCAGGTGCGACCCGCTCGCTCAGAGCGGCGCGGGGCCAGCTAGCATTTTCGGGTGGCGGTGCACGGTCGGATTCCTCGTCTGGGGGTCTGCGCCGGCGCACTGCGCACCCAGCTGTCCCGAGCAACCCTGTGACGCTCAGGTGCCGCCCGCTCGCTTAGACCGGCGTTGGAGCTAGCACTTTGGGCGGCGGTGCATGGCCGGCTCCTTGTCTGGGGGCCTGTGCGGACGCACTGCGTACTCAGATGTGCCCTGCAACCCTGTGACGCTCAGGCGCCGCCCGCTCGTTCAGAGCGGCGTGGAGCTAGCACTTTCGGGTTGCTGTGCACGGCCGACTCGCGCTTCCTCGTCAGGGGAGTTCGCGCGCGCCGTGCATCTGGATCCTGCAACGCAGGTTTCAATGTTGCACCCAGAGCTTCTTCCTGTGCTCCCTGACAGGCCAAGCCCCTGGAAAGGAGTTGCGCTTCTGTGCCCCCAGACAGGAGCGGCGCCCGAAGTTCTCTAGCAGGAGTCGCGCCTGCGTGCCTCTCAGGCGGCTCTGTGGCGTGGCGGTGCGCCGGCGCGCTCCCCAGCAACAGCCTGTCGGCTGTCCGCCAGTTTTCTGGCGCCAGCACGCCCAGAATGCCACGTTCGGAAAGCGCGACCGGCCCAGACTTGCATTCAGAGCGCAACTGTGTGTGCTCTGGCACTGGCGGGCCCAAATTCGCATTCCGACGCGCAGGTCGCGCATTCGTGTCGCTACCGTCCTCAGATGCGCAGTCTGCGCGTTGATCCGCAGAGTAGCGCTGCGCAGCGTGGTGACCCCCGCTGCCAGCCTGCGTGCGTCACGCTTGGCGCAGTTGCGCCCCCTGCCTGGCGCACTGCGGCGTCTGCCCCCTGCTGCCAGCCTGCGCAGCGCTTGGCCCAGTTGCTTCAATGCAAACTTCCTTTGCGCCCCCTGCCGTGCACAGTGCGGCGCTTGCCCCCCCCCTGCTGCCAACCTGCGCCACGCTTGGCCTGGTTGCTGCAGTGCGGCATTCTTTGCGCCCCCTGCTGTGCGCAGTGCGGCGCGCCTCGCCCCTGCTGCCAGCCTGCGCCATGCATGCCCTGTTTGCTACAAGGCTGCGTTTCTTTGCGCCCCCTGCCTTGCGCGGGTGGCGTTTGCCCGCTGCTGCCAACCTGCACGCGCTTGGCCCGGTTGCTGCAGTGCGGCGGTTCTTTGCGCCCCCTGCCTTGCGCAGGGCGGCGTCTGCCCCTGCGGCCAACCTGCGTCGGCCCGGTTGCTGCAGTGCAGCGTTCTGTGCGCCCCTGCCTTGCGCAGTGCGGCGTTTGCCCCCTGCTGCCAACCTGCGCCACACTTGGCCCGGTTACTGCAGTGCGGCGTTCTGTGCGCCCCCTGCCTTGCGTAGTGGGGCGTCTGCCCCCTGCTGCCAACCTGCGCCGCGCTTGGCCTGGGTGCTGCAGTGCCGCATTCTATACGCTTCTGCCTTGCGCAGCGGCGCGTCTGCTCCCTGCTTCCGCCTGCGCCACGCTTGCGCTGACCAATCCAGCGTTGCATTCTGTTCACGGTCTTGCACTTTTGGCGCTGGCGCGCGTGGCGTCGCAACTGTGGCGCAGCTATTCCAGCGTCGCGTTTCAGAATCACATCCTGAGCATGCTTCCGCGTTTCTGGCGTGTGCGCACCCAGATTCGCGATCGTGGAACAGTTTGGCCAGTTCTGGCGCTGATGCGCCAGAATTGCATTCTGAGCTCGATTTTGCAAGTTTCACGCTCCGCTGAATTCGCATTTGCAGCTCAGTTTGGCTTTTGCGTGTTTTTGCGTTGATAATTGCATTCTGAGCTCGATTTTGCGTTTCTGGCGCCTGCGCGCTCAGAGTTGCAACAGCCGCGCGGTTCGGCCAATATTGGCGACGCCGCGCCCAGAATTGCATTCTGAGCTGGTTTTCTTGCGCCCAGATTCGCAATTGCTGCGCCGTTTCAGCCAATCTCAGTGCCGGCACGCCGAGGATTGCATTCTGAGCTCGTTTTCTCTTTTCCCGTGCCTGTGTGCCGTACTTGCGGCGCGTTTGGACACTTCTGGCGCCGACGCGCTTAGAATTGCATTCTGAGCTCGTTTTCGTTTCTATCGCCTGCCCGCCCAGATTCGCAATTGTAGCTTGTTTTGTCCAATTCTGGCGCCGACGCGCTGAGAATTGCATTGTGAGCTCGTTTTTGTTTCCGGTGCCTGCGCGCCCAGATGCGTTTTTTCTTAGGAGGCTGTGCATTCGGGAAATGTGGTTTTCGCGGCCACCCCATCTCACTCGTTCCTTTCTACGCGCGCAGGCCTGGGAGGCGGCGCCGATTCGAATTTCGCGAGCCGGCCGTCCAGGTCGGATGATTTCTCGAGGCTGGCTCTAATCAGCTGTTCTGCTGAGCTGCAAGCCGCCCCCGTGGGCTGCAAGTAGCGGGGAACGTGCGTAAGCCTTCCCGCGAACCGTCCATGGAAAAGCATCGCCCAAAACGGGCGCTCTACCATCCATCATTCAGTGCCCTTCCATCTCCCTTGGGTGGCCCGACGGCGAAGGAAGGTTCTTCTTCTCTTTCCATAAACAGCAACTCGCCTCCAGCGCCGGTCACGTGTCGTGCGACGCCAGCGCGCAGAGATTCCTGTCAGCGTTTTCACACAATAATGTTCAGCCAGAGGGATTGGCCGCCATTGCTGAAGAGTCGGTCCGCGGAGGTCCGGTTCCTGCTCCGCAAGCTATGTTGAACAGTCGGCACGGTTGCATCCCACGACACCGCTTGCGAGCTTGGACGGTGCATTCAGGCAAAACTGTTCGAAGCATGGCTGCGCGGGTCTACCAAGGCCATCGGCAGTGGTGTCGACTGTGTGGGCTCTTCCCTGTCTGTACGCCCGTGCCCCTATGACGCCATCTGCCGGCCTGGGTGGTGCACTCAGGTCGCAGACGGGGATAGGAGGCGGGAGGGGCCTTCTGTTTTTCCCTAAACAGCACTCGCCTTCAGCGCCGCGTCACGTTCCCCTTCCCTGCCAGGGTGTTGTCGACAGAGCGAGTGCTTGTCTTGATGGCGAGTTGAAGGGATCGTTCTTCATCGTATACTTGCTCAATAGGTTCGCAGATTCTGTGCTACCAGGGTGGTGCAACCCTGCCGCTATCGCTTTGCAGGCATCGCCATCGTGCGTAGTCATTTGGGCTCGAGTGTGCAGCTGGCTCGGTCACGCCACGCTGAATGACAGAGAGATTTTCGCAACTACTTACACAGGTCCGCCAAGCCAACGACAACCTGTCATGGTGGCAAGGCATCCGAGGTCTCACACTGAAGTTGGACAAGCTGAAGCAGCTCGGCGCCACTCCAGATTTCCTCAACAAGTGGCTCCACGGTCAGCCACTGGGCGCCGCGGCAGCAGCGCCCACAAAGACGCCAAATCATCCATCCCTCACAGAGCACGATACCTGGGCCATAGTTGAGTGGAGCCGTCTGGAACGTCTTGGTAAGGTCCTCATGTTCCCGCCAGGGACGAGGATACCCGCACGCTTGAATGTGAATCCGTGCGCTCTACTGCTTAAGCCGCGGGAAGGCGTCGACGACGCAGCGCCAGAGGTTGACCGTTGGAAAGCACGCTTGATTCTTGACTTGCGGCGAGGCCGCGTGAACGAGCGGCTTCCCCAGGTTGGGGTCGCTTACGGCACGCTGGACATGGCTGTGTCGCGTCTTCGCCGAGGCAGCTACATGTTCGTCATTGACCTTCAAGATTGTTTTTTCAACTGGCGTGTCCACCCAGACGATGCAGATTTGCTGGGTTTTTACTGTCCAGCCCGGCAGCAATATGGGCGTTACGAGTTTCTCCCGTTTGGTCTTGCACCAGCGCCTGGGTTTAACGATTCAAACATGAAGGAACTTCTTCGTCTTCTCCGGCTTTCGCGGGGGGTTGACTTGCTCGATTTCGTCGACGATCTGTTCGGCGTGGGCGAGTCAGAAGAATTGGCGTGGTCACGTTTGGAATCAGCTGTTGCTTTCTTTGCCGAGGTCGGGATTCCAGTGAGCGGCAAGCCGACTGGCATTCGGCAGCCCAGCACGCGTCAATGTTGGATCGGCTGGATTTTCGATTCCATCGACCAAGTGGTCACCGTGTCGCAGGAAAAGTGCGACAAAACATGTCGTGCCATTGTTGATATCCTCGCGCTTGACAATGAACGCAACCTTCGGGCCAAAGACGTCACTTCTGCCGCCGGCTTGATATCCCACCTCGGGGAGTTATATCCACAGGCGCGGCGTCGCTTGCACCCCATCTGGTCGGATCTGAATGCGGCGGGGGTATATTCTCTTTGGAGTAAGTGCCCCCAGGCAAACCCTACAGTGCATCTGACGGAACTCAGCCGCAAGAACCTTACTTGGGGATTGAACGCTTTGGCCATTCCGCCAAGGCGCGCCCTGCACAACTTCGCTGATCAACTCAGCAACTGGGGACACAAGTCGCCGGAGTACGAGCGATGGAGCGACTTGGCAAAAGAAGGTTCCATTCGCATCGTGGAAACGGACGCTTCTGGTCAGACAGGTTGGTCTTACCATCTTTGCCATTCTGGCAGATCTGTTTCTGGTGTGTGGCCGCCCGACCTGGCTGAAAAAGAAGGCGTGCCGCGCGACAAACTTGACATCAACTTTAAGGAGTTGTGGGTTATCGTCAAGTGCGTGGAAGACAACGAGGTGGACCTTAGCGGCTGGCGCGTGCTGTTTCGGACCGACAACGCGTGCGCGGTGCACTACACCAATGTGCGTTATGGCGCTATTCCAACTCTTGAAAGGCTTGCCGTGAAGCTGGAAGCGGCAGAGCGCCGCGCCTCTTGCTGGGCCCTTGCTGCGCACATCTCTGGCGTGGCGAACAGGGCGGCCGACCTCGGCTCTCGCGATGTACAGTTTTCCGCCCGGTGGAATTCTGACGTTTTCCGCGCAGCTTGTGTGAAGGATTCGGTTTTCCACGACATCCTCTCTCGCACGGGCGTGTCTTTCACCTTGGATTTGTTTGCTGACAGGGCGGGTCTTACAGCCAAGGCCCCTTCTTGGCGTTCCCCTGAGCTGTCCGCCTTCGAAGCCACCCTGTCCGGTGAAATCATTTGGGCGCATCCGCCCAGAGAGCTGCTGAAAGCGACGCTTGAGTTTCTGAATTCGGCGTTGCGGAGCTCCGATCCACCTCAGATTGTGCTTCTCTGTCCAGAAGACGCAGGGGCCCCATGGTTCCGGCCGAAATTACTCCAGCTTTGGCATCGGGTGCGCTCGTGGCCTGCCGGTTCCGATTTATTCAGATTTCACTCGGGCTCTGCTTTCCGCAGCGGTCCGAAAACTGACTTGCCTTACTTGCTTCTTCAGAGCTGGGCGCCTAATCGGCGCAAGCGCAAGCGCTAGAAAAATCACCTCAGTCACGCTGATGTTCTAGTCGGTCTTGCCCTGGGAATGTCGCTGCATTCGGGCTGTCATGCCAACGCTGCCAGTCCTCGCAGCGTTTCCAGCATCAGTCCCCAGCAACCCATAGCACTCCACGCGGGCGTCCTCGCCTGATACATTTCCCAGTATTCCGCCGGCGCTGCCTGTCGCCATGGCCGACGCAGTCCAGGCCGCCATCGCCGCCGCGCTGGAGCCCGCCGGTGCGATCCACTCAGCCATCTTGGCTGAGATCGGGAAGGCGTTTGAGCAGGGCCAGCCAGGCGAGCTGGCCATCGCCGCCGGTGCTGCCGCCGCTGTCAACACGCACGCCTGCGCCTGCGTGGCCGCTGCTCTGAAGGACAAGGATTCCGAGGTTTACCAGCTGATCCAGTCCGAGTACGACCGGCGCGCTGACGAAACCTTCCCCTACAGGGCCAAACTGCGCCTGCTTACAGTCGCAGAGTGGGCTGCCGCCTGGCGCGATCTGGTTGTCGACTCGGACCAGGTTTCGTGGACCATGCAGGCGGTGGAGCACAACCCGGTCCTTGCCAACATCATGGCCCTTTCAGCAAGCAATCCGCGAATTTGGAGCTTCAGGAGTTGAAGCGGGCTACAACGGCACGTTATGCGGCGAAGGTCTCTTGGAAGAAGCTGTGCCTGAGCACCCACGGCGGCTCCTGGGACAAGCTCAAGAATTTCCTCCTGGAGAAATCCGATTCGCCTCTCGAGAACGTGAAGGCGCTAGCCCGTTCGTTGCTCGTGCTGATCAACCTGATCGAACGCCGCTGCACTGTCGTGCAGTCGGCCAAGAAGAATGGCCCTGAGAAAGCTGCCGCCCAGAGGGCAGCGCTGATGGACACGATCTACCAGACGATCAAGCAATACAAGCGGCGCACGACCAAGACCAGTGCTTCGTCCACCCTTGAGCACGAGGTGCTGCTCCGGGATTTTGCGCAGGACATCATCCTGGGCGAGGCGGCGGCGGCATTCGGGGGGCCAGTGTCACGTTCGCGTGAGGCGCCGGCTTCTTCGGGCACTCAGGCAGCTACGTGTGACACTCCACCGCCGGCAAAGGTTCCCAGGCTCTCCGTCGCCTCCGATGGGCCGGCAGCCTCGGCCTCGCCAAACCCAAGTGGCGACAGGAAGCAGCTGGTGAACCGCCTGCTCCAGGAACTCGTTGGTCTCGTGCAGAAAAAGACGCCCCCCGGCAAACTCCAGTCGTGGATTGACAAGCAGTACCAGGCGGACGACAGCCGCAGCGCCATGACTGTGGTTCTGAGGGATCACGCTTGCAAGAACTGTCTGATGTCCGGAAAAGGCGTGGTCAAGCACACCCTGAAGCAGTGCCGAGAGATGAAGAATCTGTGCGTCTTGCCGTGCACCAAGTGCACGGCCTCCGGCAGGACCACCAACCTGCAGCACTGGGTGGCGGAGTGCAAGCACTGATTTCCGTCTTCCAGACCAGGCCCCGGCCCTGGCGGCTACCGTTGCGTACCTGGACGTAGCTGTTGCCAGGTCCCAGTCTCCTGCCTTCAGCAGCTTTCGTTGCGTATCTGGGCGTAGCTGCTAGGCGGCCGCGGGCTGCGTTGCGCAGTCCGCGCAATCGCTTGCGAAACACAATTACGTGTGCCACTGACAGCGGTGCCGCGGCGTGTCGTGCCCAGCCCGCTTTGCCGATGAAAATTTTTCTTGCCTCTATGGGGTGTCCGCTCATGGCGCAGGCCCGGCTAGCCGAAGCTCGCCTTTCTGACAGTGGTGTCTGCCCACGCTACTTGAGCCTCTGTTCCGTAGTCACGTCGGCTCAAACATGGAGGATTACGTTCACAGAAACGATTTCGGAAAGAATGCCACGGGATCCTCTGAGAGCAGCGTCGCCCCCGTCCCCGCTGTTCCGAAAGAGCCAGCCCCTTTGATGAGGCCACGTGGTGCCCTTGCAGCGGGGCCCACTCCACATTCTGCCCCGCCGCCAGGGCGTTCGCCGCAGGCGCCTGCTGTCGGCTCTCAGGGTCTTTTGGCTTTCTTGGCCAGTAGCCGCGCGGCGCAGGGCGGCCCGCTCGTGGCCCCCGACCGGTTGGGCGATCGGCGGCTCCAAGGCCCGCGCCCAACCTTGCCCTTCCTGTCCGAAGACTGCGCGCCGGCCACGCTGGAGGCACGCCGGAAGGCAGCGGCGGACATCCACGCGTGCTTCAACGCGGCGTGGGAGGACAGCACCAGGACGCGCTACGACAACACGCTCCGCGGCGCGGTGAGCGGTGCGGAGTCGTCCACCCAGATGGCGCTTCTGCCTTGCGACAACGAAGTCAAGCTGATGTTGCTCTTCTCGGGGTTTCTCCGGCGCCCGTGGGGCTCAGTGTGCGCCGCCAAAGCTGCAGTCAGGGCTTGGCACCTCGAGCGCGATGTGCTGCAGTCCTTCGAGGCCGCGTGGACCCCCCGAGCCTGGCATTTCTGGCGCGGTCTTAAGAAGCTGGCTGATCATTCGCTCCGCCGAGCGAAAAGACCGCTCTCGCTGTTGGAGATCACATCAGTGCAGCGGAGTCGCCTGGCACAGACTTCTGTCGCTGGCGTGAGGGATGTGGCCATGATAGCTTTGGTTTTTTTCGGCATCCGCCGCTTTGCGGAGCTGCAGGCGCTCGTGGTGTCTGACGTGGTGGACCAAGACACAGCGTTCCAGTTCAGGATCAGGAGGCAGAAGAACGATCCGTTCGGTGAAGGTCTGCTCGTCTGGGTGCCCGAGATCCAGGCTTTGGGGCCGCTGTGTCCGACGAAGTTGCTGCGGAGCTGGCTACGTCTACGATCCGAGACGCGCGGGGACGTCGAGGGTTTTTTCTTCTGTGTGACAGGGGTGGCCGATCTCAAGCCTGTTTCCGCCGACACATTCCGGCGCATGCTCGCTCGTCACCTCAACGACGCACAGGTGGGCAGCCACTCCCTGCGGAAAGGCGGGGCGCAGTGGTGGAAGACCGCAGCGTCCCTGCCCGAAGAGCTTGTGCAGGGCCAGGGCGGCTGGTCTTCAATCGATGTGATGCGGAACTTCTACACGAAGTTTTCCGCAGCAGCTAGGAAAGAGCGCCTGCTGGAAGCCGCCGCCCGTGCTGCGCGCTCGGTTGCACAGCCGTCTGCGAGCCGACCGGCGAATTTAGAGGCATTGCCGGTCTGGCAACGTCCAATGTGATTCTTTTGTGCTGCGCAGCGAAAAACATTGAGACGGCTTGGCATCCTGCGCTGGCGTCCCCGTCGGTCCACGCTTCGCGCCATCCTCCCGGACGTGTGCCTCGTGGGGGTAGGTGGCTCTCCTCTTCTGGAGGCGCTGCCGTGGCCTGCGGCAGAAGCAGCACTCCCAAAAGAGCCACATCCGTGGCAGAAGGAGTTTTGTACATTCCTTACGCTTCGCGTCCCTCCCGGCCGGGTGCCCTTGTCTTGGGTTTCCCCGGGGCCCTTGCGGCCTATGGGGGCTGACAAATATGGCGGTGTAAAGCGGAAAGCGTTTTTTCTTAGGAGGCTGTGCATTCGGGAAATGTGGTTTTCGCGGCCACCCCATCTCATTCGTTTTCTACGCGCGCAGGCCTGGGAGGCGGCGCCGCGCGTCTCGCGGTCCCGCCCTCCCTCCCTGTGTGGCGTGACGTGCTGGTCGCAATCCGCTTCCCTTCGGGGGGGTAGGTGGCTCTCCTCTTCTGGAGGCGCTGCCGTGGCCTGCGGCAGAAGCAGCACTCCCAAAAGAGCCACATCCGTGGCAGAAGGAGTTTTGTACATCCCTTACGCTTCGCGTCCCTCCCGGCCGGGTGCCCTTGTCTTGGGTTTCCCCGGGGCCCTTGCGGCCTATGGGGGCTGACAAATATGGCGGTGTAAAGCGGAAATTGCAGGTGGCGCGTTTCGGCCAATTCTGGCGCCGACGCGCCCAGATTTTCATTCTGAGCTCGTTTTCGCGTTTCTGGCGCCTGCGCGGGCGGATTCGCAATTACGGCTTGTTTCGGCCAATTCTCGCGCCGATGCGCCTAGATTCGCGATTGGTGCGCATCTCTGGCACCAACACGTGCAGGGTCGCATTCTGGGTTCGTTGGCGCTTCTCGCGCACTCGCGCCTTGATTGGCAATTGTGGCGTGTTCGATGTTCTGACCTTGATTTCCTTTTTCTGCCGCCAGCGCGCCCAGATGCAGAAAATTGCAGCAATCTGCGCCGCAGATCTGCAGATTCGTTTAGTGTTTCCAGCGGTGTGATTTTGGCTATTCTAACGCAAGCGCGCGTGAGCTTGCATGCTGAGCCCGATTCGCATGCTCAGCGCCCGAGCACTCAGATTCGTCATTGGCGCCCAGATTCATTCAGCTCTCCCCGCCCGCAAGCGCCACCGGGCGCAATTTCTTCGGTATGGTAAACAGTGCGCGGGCGCTCCCCAGTCTGGGAGTCTGCGCCAGCGCCCAGCGTCACGTGTTTTCATAGCCCGCAAACCGCGCAGCGGTTTGCGGGGCAGGAAAATCTCATCCGCTTCTCCGCTATGGCAGGGGAATCTTCATGGCCTGGTTGCTGCTGGACGGCAGGCGGTCCTCTTCCTCCAACCTCGCTGCTCGGTTGCTCGGCTGAGTTGGTGGTTGGTTGGCTCCCTATCCGCCGGTGCCTTGGCGCTCTGGACGGTGGCGGTGCTGTCGCTCCTCCCTTCGCTGGTTGGCAAGGTTGGTTGTTTCCGCCATCTGTGCAGCGGCGCCGCCAAGGGACAGACCGCGGCCACCTCTGGCTGCTCTGCTGCGCAGGGCTCGAAGGCGAGGTGCCGGCACCATTTCGTAACCCACCCACTGCCACCCTGGTCTGGTGCTCTTTCGCGGCGGTGTTCCTGTCAGGCTGGCCCCTTGGAGAATTCCAGTGTGGGCCAGCCTGGCGGCGCCAACTTTCCGTTCGCCCACCAGCACGGCCGGACCGAAGAGATTTTCCGCCAAGCGTGTTCGTCACGCTTATGTGCCGCGCGCTCTTCTTCAGAGCAGCGCGGATTTTCGACACGCAAGGCTCCGTGGTGTACAGGCGGCGGCCGCTCCCTGCTTTGGGGGGCCGCGCCCACGCCGCGTGCCTCTTCTGCTGAGCAGCCCTGTGGCGCTCACGCTCGCTCGACGCAGGCTTCGGCGTACAGTTGGCGGTCGCCTCCTAGGCGGTGTCTGCAGCCAAACCGCACGCCTCCTACCAAGCAGCCCTGTGAGCTCAGGTGCCGCGCGCTCTTCTTCAGAGCGGTGCGCAGCAGGCTCGCGCAGCGCTCCTTGCTTTGGAGGTCTGCAGCCACGCCACTCGCGTTTTCTTCCTGGCACTCTGTGACCGGCGCTGCGCGCTTCTCATGTTTTGCCGCGCGCTCTTCATCAGACGAGGGCGGAGCTTTTGACGCACGCTCGCGGTGCAGTTGGCGGCCGCTCTCTCCTTGGGTGTCTGCGGCAACGCTGCGTGGTTTGTGCCACCCCCGGGGCCGCGCGCTCTTCGTCTGAGCAGCGCGGAGCTCTCGACACAGCCTCCTGGCGCGCAGCCGGCGGCCGCTCTTTTGTCTGGGGGTATGCAGTCGGCGGCCACGCCCTGCTTGGGAGTCTGGGTTCACGCCGCGTTCCATGTACCAGGCAACCCTGTCACGCTCAGGCGTTGCGCGCCGCGTGGGGCTTTCGACGCAGGCTGCGCGAAGTCGGTTCCCCAGCGCCCACCGCCCAGGCTCGCAATGGCGTGTCAATTTCGCCTTTCTGGCGCTAACGCGCTCAGATTGCAACTCATGCAGTGCGACCCTCTCGCGAGTGCAGCGTTTGGCTTATCACCCTGTGCTCACTGAGGTTGTGGCAGCGCGTCATTCTGCACCGCGCCTGCCTTGCGCAGTGCAGCGCTTGGCCACGGTTGCCAACCGCGTGCAGCGCTCCATTGCTGCTGTGCCGTCTGGCCCCTTTGCACCCCCTGCCTTGCGCAGGTGGCGCGTGCTGCTCCAGATAACAGCCTAGCCTGGTTGCCGCGCGGCCGCCGTCCGTTGCACCTGCGCAGCCAGCAATGCATTTGGAGCACGGGGCCTGGGTTCTGGCGCCAGCGTGCCCCGAAGATTCGCGAGCGCAATTTACTGCTTCCGCGTGCTCGCTAAGGTTGCACTCTGTGCTTTCAGTGCTGGCGCAGCGTCGTTGATGAGCGCCCAGCAGCAGAGCATTCGCTGGTTGCCAGGTTGCCATTCAGTGGTCAGGCCCCTGCGCTGCTTCTGGCGCGCCCAGGAATGCTTTCCGAGCCTCGATTCAGCGCGGATTTCCGGCGCCAAGCTGCCCAGACTCGCATTCTCGATTTCGCGATTCGCGCGCCTGCGCCGCGCATGATTAGCAATTGCCTGCGATTTGGCTTTCGACGCCCATTGGTCTTGGGGCCTTTACGCCATTTCGTGCAAACCTGCCGCTCAGGCGCCTCGCGTCAATCGCACCAGCGCAGCGTGCCCCCGCCTTGTTTTGCACGAGTTTCTGTCCATGCGAAGCTTATAGAGGGATCCGTTCACAACACCGGACTGGATCAAGCAAATGAAACGCTCATTCGAAAGTTACCTGTTCGCGCAGGAGAGCAGACCACGCCGCGCCGTGCAAGCAGCGTTCGAACCATTTTCTTTGCACGAAGGAACAGTGCAGAGGACGCAGTTTGCCTCGAATGGTGCCCGCGGCAGCGGCTCTTCAGCCGCTGACTCAAATACTGCATCCACAAACTTTCTTTTGCCTCTGTGGGGTAGGTGGCTCTCCCTTGCGGAGACGCTGCCGTGGCCTGTGGCAGATGCAGCACCCCCAAAAGAGCCACACTTCGTGGCATTGAAGTTTTTCTCCTGCACGCTTCGCGTCTGCCAAGTCTGGAGAGAGAAGGTGCGAAGCGGAAAGCGGAGCTTCTGAGGAGGCTGCGCATTCGGGAAGCAAGGTTTTCGCGGGCACCCTTCGTTCTCCATCTGCTTCGCTCCAGGCTGGTTGGTTGGTTGGCATTGGCTGATCAGGAGTGTCTTTGCATCGATTCTCTCCAGGCTGATCATTGCCTGTCCAAGAGTTACCTCTTGTTACTTTTCCATTGCTTTTGAATCGATGGATTCCCTGCGCGCAGGCCCAGGGGATGCTGCCGCGCGTCTCGCGGTCCCTCTGGTTGGGGTTCGGATCGTCCCCACGCAGCCGAGATCCACGTTCTCTGTCGACGCAGTCCCCGCGTTCTCTGACTTGGGGCGCTCGCGCCAGATCCCGTCGCTCATTACTCAGCAATCCTGGGACGCTCAGGTGCCGTCCGCTCGCGCAGAGCGGCATGGTGCTGTGCATCTTGGGTCGCGGTGTGCGGTCGGCCGCTGCGCCGGCGCACCGTGCGCTCAGTTGCGGGGCCAAGCAACCCTGTGACGCTCAGGTGCCGTCCGCTCGCGCAGAGCGGCATGGAGCTATGCATCTTGGGTCGCGGTGTGCGGTCGGCCGCTGCGCCGGCGCACCGTGCGCTCAGTTGCGGGACCAAGCAACCCTGTGACGCTCAGGTGCCGTCCGCTCGCGCTGAGCGGCATGGAGCTATGCATCTTGGGTCGCGGTGTGCGGTCGGTCGCTGCGCCGGCGCACCGTGCGCTCAGTTGCGGGACCAAGCAACCCTGTGACGCTCAGGTGCCGTCCGCTCGCGCAGAGCGGCACGGAGCTGTGCATCTTGGGTCGCGGTGTGCGGTCGGCCGTCGCGCCGTCGCACCGTGCCCTCAGTTGCGCGACCAAGCAACCCTGTGACGCTCAGGTGCCGTCCGCTCGCGCAGAGCGGCTCGGAGCTGATATTCTGATGTGCTTTCTGTGTTTCTCGTGTCTTGCTATTTCATTCTCGCTTTCCCTTGCTCCTTATTTTTCTCGCGCGCGGGCTTGGGTTGGTTTGGGCTGCTTTTCTCGCGGTCCCACCCGCCCTCCCCGCGTGGCGAACGTGCTGGCCGCAATCCGCTTCCCTTCGGGGGGGTAGGTGGCTCTCCCTTGCGGAGACGCTGCCGTGGCCTGTGGCAGATGCAGCGCCCCCAAAAGAGCCACACTTCGTGGCATTGAAGTTTTTCTCCTGCACGCTTCGCGTCTGCCAGGTCTGGAGAGAGAAGGTGCGAAGCGGAAAGGGGAGGGGGGCTCGGGAAATGCGGGTGGAGCGCGGGGGAGAAGGCGCGGAAGCTCGGGGATCGCGGGGGGGGCACGGGGCGAAGGGAGCGGGGCGAATGGGAGGAGCAGGGGGGCAGGTGCACGGTTGGAAGAAGAGGAGGGGGGGTCGGGGACGGCGGGGGAGGCACGGGGGAGAAGGGCGCGGGGGCGCGGGGGAGGGTGCGAGGAGGACGGGGGCAAGAGGAGGGAGGCGCAGGGGAGAGCGGGGGGG